>JAUZST010042521.1:0-53360 GCA_034779995.1 Parotocinclus haroldoi
CGCTTTGTATTCGCTCTAAGTGGCGACTTGTGGCTTCTTTTTCTTATTCGCTCTCACGTTCTTTGGTCCGATTAAACGGAATTTTGGTCCAAATTATCGAATAACAATAAATGTATGTAATAGGATTTGTTTCGGTACTTTAGGATTCGGTCCGAATAAGCGACTGGTCCCATTAACCGGTGGTCCAATTAACCGGATTCAACTGTATTATTATTATTATTATTCATGCAATTGGTTGGCAGGATGGTCACAACATTTTATTGTAATTCTAATAATGTTTCTTCTGTTCTAGAATATTGGTCTTATTGAGTTTCCTGAGGACAGAAGAAGAGATCCATGAAGTTCCTGAACATGACCAGTTTTAATATCACAGATGGGAGTGGACATGCTTATCAGTACTCCATTCCTGATGAGGATACTCTATACAAGGAGTACAAGGCAGTGAGCCGGGACTTTATACCTCTCCCTAAAGCCGTGCTCTATCTGTTAATGGCTGCTTTAGTGGTGGTGGGAGTAGCTTATGCCATAGTGGGACATTTGATCAAAGACCTCGCCAATGATATAGTCGGTAAGAAAACACTTGTAGCACACCTGCGAAAACGCAACAGCCAAATACCTTGCATTAACAAGGCACCATTCTGGTAACCGCTTTGTTTATTGCATTTCTAAATGCATTAAAGCTTATGAGCAGACCATGTGATATCCATGGGATCCACACTTTCAGGCTGTTTGTGCCTAATTCTGACCCCGCCATCCAAACAGAAATAGCAGTAGAAATTAAAACTCATTAGTCCAGTGTTTCTTCCAATCTTCTATAGCAACTGGAACCTGTTCTTATCTGACAAAAGCTTCTGCTACTGTAGCCCATCGGCTTCAAGGTTCAGTGTTATGTATTCAGAGATGCTCTTCTGCCTTGGCTGTATCAAGTGGTTATTTG
This sequence comes from Parotocinclus haroldoi, assembly GCA_034779995.1. NCBI lineage: Eukaryota > Metazoa > Chordata > Actinopteri > Siluriformes > Loricariidae > Parotocinclus > Parotocinclus haroldoi. Next base: position 938 of record JAUZST010042521.1, read on the forward strand.
ATTTACTGTTGCTTTTATATCAGCTTGAACCAGTCTGGACATCAACAAGGCTTTTTTTGCCCAAAGATCAGTGGATATTTTCTCTTTATCAGATCATTCCACGTAAACCCTAGAGAGGCTGTGCTTGAAAATCTCAGTAAATCAGCAGCTCCTGAAATACTCAGATGGTCCATCACCAGGTCATCTTTCTTCTGTGTGTGTGCCATACAAGCAGTTTAACAGGTGTTCCTAATATAGTGGCCTGTGAGTGTAGACGGCTGGCTAGTTATCTGCTAGATATTGGGAATAAATGGTATTTTACAAAACAGAGTGGTAACATCCTGTTTTGCTTGTTGATTATCTCTCTTTGTTCACTAGAAGAAACATATCTTAGGGTTTCCTAAGAATCTTTTCTTGTCCAAAGTACTCAAACAGTCTCTCGTTTAGAACATGGCCCGTGTTCTGTGCCTCTTAAGAACTTGATTTCCATCCAAACCCCTTAGGCAGTTTTTAGGTCATATGCTTTATGGTTATTATACTATACAATGGTTATTTATTTTTGGTTCCTATTTTATAAACTACTTTGTAATAAGTCCTGCATCTGCCCCGACCCTCAGTTTCATAATCCTAAATTTCCCTGTTTATATTTCCAAATGCATAAGGCACACCGACCATTGACAAACACTCAACTCCATTCAATCCCATAGCTGCCAAGTAGGGATGTGCGATATTGACAAAACATAAAAATATCTTGAGATTTTCTGAGATATTGTCCATATCAATAATTAGACTATACCTTAGCAGTGTATATCCAGGGTCTAATGTATTAAAAAGGTGTTTGAACCCATTTCTTTCTTGCAGGACGATTCCGTCACCATCTTCATATTCTGCATGGTGGTTAGGTCACAAATCTTGAAATGCATTAGTTGTTGATCTGTCTTTAGTGGCATCAGATTTCTGACACAGATGCAGACTGCCGTTTGTCTTTTACAGTTTTTCTTGTGAGAGAGTTACATACATACATACTCCATAATGCCAGCTCACATATCATTTAAACAACAATTAAGAAATATAGGCGATACACACTGCTCACAAAAATAAGGTTGATATTTCAAAATGAATATAAAAAGGATCTCACAAGAACTGCTGGACCGTCTGATCCTGTCCATGTACCATCACTGTCAGGGTGTTTTGACACTCTTGGGTGATCATACCCCCTACTGAACAATCAACGTGTGTCACTTTCATGAATATATCACTTGCTAATCATAACCAAACAACTTTCTATGACTTTCCATTTCCTTTTCTGATGATTCTTGTTTAATGAAATAAAATCAAATGCTTTTTTTATTGCTTCATATTCATTTTGAAATAACACCTCATTTTTGTGAGGAGAATATAATGGCAAAACCCTACTTCCACTTAGAAAATACACAATGCTGACCGCTGCTGTTCTCTGTTCTTTCTAGATTGTACACTTGGCCCGGATGAGGATGATCCGGACAAAGAGAGCGAAAGAAGAAGCATCGGTGCTAACCCTGCCGCACTGTCACTATCTCACTCCAATGCCTTCCACTTGTGGGACCAAGATGATGTTGTGATCCCATTGCCTCCAGAAGATAGTCCTCAGCTGAGCCCTTTACTCATGGCTGCTATTCCCTACATCCCCTCCTTCTTCCCTCATACAGGACATTCCCAGATTCCCACCTCGGACAGCGATACAAACAGTCCAGCACTGCCCCACAGCCCTGAGCACACCAGTTGTCTTCCACACGATATTTTAAAGGAGTGATCATCACGAATGGGAAATGCACTGCTCACAGAAATGAGGGGATGTTTCATTAGGAGATATTTCATCTTAACTTTTGTGAGCAGTGTAGATGCTGTGGATGTTGCTAACGTTATAAATGCATTTCTGTTTCAGCTTCCTGGTTCATTCCAGGCACAGCTGTGTGATTGGGGATATAGGGACATTGCCAAACTGGCAAATTACGTATGGTTTCCGCCGTCGAGTAACGATATTTTTTTCCAGGTGACTGCAAACTTTCGAGGCTCTTTCGATGTGTCTGACCTTTAAATTCTAAGCTATCTCAATAACTGAGACAAGATGGCCTCTATTTGGAATAAGATCTGAAACAACACGAACTTGCACCTCAGAGAGCCTTGAGTATTGACAAAGCACTGTGCATAGTACTGCTGGTAGAAATAAATGTTATGGAATGTTATTTTGTACAGATAATGAAGTATAGATTCCGGCTGTAGATTCAAGACCAGATGTTTTTTTTTCCCCAGCAATGGCATCACTGTATTTGAATGCTTTTCATTGTGTGATTAGGAATCGTTTCGAAGACATAGGTGCAGAGAAAGTAGTACTGGTGCTGCACAGCTTTAGTAACCCAGGTTTAGCCTCTAAAGAATTCTAATCATGAGTTTTCTCATGTCTCAAAACCTTGATATAGACGACTTGGCTACTACACTGGTGGCCTAGTGGTTAAGGCTCTCAACTGTTCAAGAATGTGAATTCAAATCTCGACTCTGCCAAATCATGGCTGTGTGGAAATGTCATACGCTGTAGCTGCAAATAGGGTGTCTGATATTAACTGTAAGGTCACAGCGTTAGTTTCCAGTTTCCACCTGCTTTTCCTGATGAGGGCTGTGGTAGCTACAGGCTGGGAAACAGACTTTGTTATACCTGGCCCCAGATTCCAGCTCTTCCTAAACATTTCCAAGTCAGCTTTGGGATGCAACTCCTTAAGCACGTCCTGGGTCTGCTTTCAGAAGGACATGCCTGAATGTGCTCTAACAGGAGCCTTAAGCGTGGTTTATGCTTCCCTGTCATGTCGACGCAAAGGCGATACGGTCGTCTTTTTAATTTCCAGGTCTGTGTTGATGTCCTAGCCGCCACAACGCTAGGGATGGTCTGAGGGTTTTGTTGCCATGGCAATGGCGACGATAACGGCGTTGATGGAGTAGGAGATGATCAGTATTGAACAACAGAAATGGTGGGTAAACGAAAGAAAAGAAGGAGTTGCCCTTTGAATGCGTCTACGCAAAGTTCCAGAGAACACCGATTGTTGTATGCAGGACCAATCACAGCCCGCGACGCTTGGAAATTTTGGAGATGCACATCAGGCAAGGTAGTGTTGCGTCGCTTGGCTCATGCACAAGCCACCTCGTTAGGTCCTCATTTTTTGCCACTGATCTCATTACTTTGGTCGCCACCCAAAGCTCATGACCATAGGTGAGAACGGATAAATAGATTGTAGTTAATAAAGCTCTCTGTTCAGCGGCCAAAGTTGCGAGTTCATATACCAGCTCCTCAAAGATACCACTTTTGGGCCTTGAGCCATCAGCTGAGGTCCACTGGACGTCTCTCAAAAAGGGCATCTACAAAACGCTTCAAACTCTTAGCTGGACAACTAAGGCTAATGGTTGTGCGCAGCGTTTCTATAATCAGCATCAAATTCAACACGACCAGACCAAAGCACTTGCTGATTGGTTCAAAGTTTTGTTTTTAAGAAATAAAAAAATAGAAGATATAGAATTAGATGATGATCAGACATCACTTCTGTTTGAGCAAAAGAACTTCTGTATTGTCTGTAAACAGTAAAATTCCACACAAAATAAATGGTTGTCAAACTCTATGGAAAGATCTTTTTATGGTTTACATATCACATTTTCTCGGGGTACTCTTCATAGACGGAGATCGATCCTAACTCTAAATTAAAATGTCAGTGGTTAATAAACAAGTCTGTTAATTGCCAAATCCGTCATTACACAATCCTATATATGATGTTTCTTAAAAATGTATATTCACATTCTAACAGAAAATTGCAAATATGCAAATGGCCAAAATGCCTAAGCCCGGTTATTTATTATTGAAAAGTAGGGATGGTCAAAAACATGATTTTTTTTTTTTTTTTTTTTTGTGCTGGATCGTTGTTTACAACATCGCATAATATTCACAATAGGATCATTATTTTTTTCTTAGTTTTTCTGGCCAAGCTTAAATAGAACAATACAATATGATTAAAATCAGGAGTCTTTTTGAATCGCATCCAAAACGTCATTTCAACAGGCGCAAGATGTCATTCAGTCGTCATAGCGGTCTTAAATCAGCCATTTTCCAGACTTCTGATAAGATGAGCCAGGTTTAATATCATCACAAGTTGCAAGAAACTAATTTTCCCCACATCAATCTGCACTCGATACCCCATAACGATAAAGTGACAGAATTTTAGAAATGTTTGCAAATGTATTATATATGTCACAGGAACAAAGGTATCCATGAAAGTTCACCTGAAGTTTGCAAAAAAAAAGAAGAAGAAAAAAAAAAACACCAGGCAGGTATGTATCATTTACTAAAGAGATGGTTAGGCCACTCTTTCATAAAGAGGATTGATGGAGTGCTGCAGTAATGGTTGACCTTCTAGATCTCCCATCTGCACACATGATCTGTGGAGCTCAGCCAGAGCGACCACTGAGTTCTTGGTCACCTCTCTTACCAAGGCCTTTCCATAATGTATAGAAATCTTTTTAAACAATCCCAATCTTAATGTCCTCTAATGTATTTTCCACTTAACTATAGGATAAGTCCTAATCCTTGACAATAGTTCATTTCTCAAAAAGACACATTAGCACATATTAAAATAGTAATAAATTAATAAAATAAGGAAGGTCTGACCATGTTACCTTCAGACAGATTTAGTGCATTTTTGTAACTACAGTCGAATCCGGTTAATGGGACCACATCGGGACGGGATGGTTTTGGTCCTAATAACCGACTGGTACGATTAATCGAACATGCCCTATGTTAGAAGGCGAGCCGTGCTATAATTTATGTAAGATATTAAATGTTTATTAAACCTTTATTGTACGATTTACACTTATAGCGAACGTACAAACAAGAACTACTGTTGCTTAGCAACTTTGTTCATTGAAAAATACATTTGCAACCAAGTTTTTATAAACGATCTCCAACACAATGTATAGATACTCAGCATGCGAAGTAATAATACTGTAAAAAACAAGTTCTAACTAAAGTCCAGTCACCGTTTGAAGAACTTATCCAGTGGGATCTCACACGCTTTTGCTGTGGCTAAGTGGTGACTTGTGGCTTCTTTTTTGTAGTAAATGGAAATGTTAGGCAAAGACCTGTAGGTGGCAGTAGTCACAGATATAAAATACTGTACACGTTCTTTGGTTCGATTAAGCGGAATTTTGGTCCAAATAAGTGAATAAAATTATATATGTGTAATAGGATTTGTTTTGGTAATTTAGGATTTGGTCCGAATAAGCGACTGCTCCCATTAACCGGATTCGACTTTATTGATTTTTTTTTGTTATACTTGCTGTAAAGCATCTTTGGGTTTGTGAAAGGCGAAATTAAACGTATTATTATTACTTCTTCATACACACGTGCTCATGTGCTTCATTTAAACAGACACAGAAACACACCGTTCACCCCTCCCGAAGGTCTGTGTGACAGATTAAGAGAGCATTTAAGCTCTTAAAGGACACAAATAACCTTTAATAAGGACGGAGCAACCTGTTGACCGATTAGACTTCAGTACAGATCAAGAGATCATCGACCACACAACAGCTAACTCAACGTGAATCGGGGTTTTACATGAAGACAAAAGAAATGACTAGTGAGGGTTTTTCACTTTAATTTACTTTATTGAGTGGTAAATACAACCTGTATGGGATAGGATGACTGAAATATTAAATATAAGCAATAAGAGACGTACAGATCCTCTGCTGAGAGTCTGAACCCGTCATGCCGTGTGAGTATTAACATTAGCACTATGCATGCAGACCGACTGGCTGGCTGGAATAGTGGATCTCTCGATGGATATCTTACAGACATGATCAAAGGCAAAGTCAGTTCGCAATTCTAAATAATCTTATTTCTAGGTGTTCAATGTAGCTCCATTACCAACCAATAGGGCCGACAGAAGACTCCAGCTGGCGAGGCTTACGCAGGGCATAACGAAGTGCTAATCCTGAATGCTTCCATGAGCCAATGAGGTTTGAGTATGAGCGAGACAGGCTTTCCGTCCTGCAAGTGTTCCTGAGTGCAATTTAGGAGTCCAGGCGACACACCGGGCTGTCGTACACCATCTGCAGGTTCACTTTGTGCCCTACCAGTTCCCGGATGTTGTTGATGCCATACTTGATCATGGTGGGCCTGTGGTGCAAGAGAGTGCAGACAAATAACACGGCATGAAGGACAAGGCTAACAGGGATACAGCACAGATGTACGTTTGCTCACCGTTCTAAGGACAGTCCCCAAGCAATAACAGACACTTCCTCTGGCAAACCCATAGGGAGCAGCATCTCCGGCCTGAAGACCCCCGAGTTGCCAACCTCGACCCATTTTTTCAAGCCTGAAAGTCATGACGGTTAGAATTCCATTTCTAGAACGTGAATACAGTTATTTTAGACAGGAAGTTCATTCGGTCGTGCCTACCTTCATGATAGCTGAACACCTCCATGCTGGGTTCGGTGTAAGGGTTGTAGGCAGGTTTGAAGCGTAGTTTAGTGATTCCTAGTGATCAAAAGAGATCCAGAATCCAATAGATGATATGAAACCAACAGCTGGCAGTGATGGTGTAGTGTCTGGTGTGTTTATTATTAAATACAGATGCACCAAGTGCAATTTCTCTTGGCCTAGGTTTACCATTTTTAACACATTTTTAAAAAAGTATTAAAAAATGACAGTATGGAGAAACATTTTCCTTCAACTCTTCTTTTAATGGAAAATTTCTCACCGCTAAAGAATGACAGCAGAGGCTGCTGGCTTGTGTCTGGCTCTGTACTCTCACTAGCTTTAGCTTTCACCTCTTTGTCTTTATTAGGTTTCCTTTTTTTTTTTAAATGCTGCACATTTCGTCGGGTGTTCTCCGTTTTGAACTTTTGTGGACTTCACAAATGGATTGCAAACAGCACCTTCTGAAGATGTAGCTATGTCAAATAAACCCATACTCCCTCACGAGTATCCCTACTCCATCATTAATAGTGCGCTATATACAGAGAGACTGTTCAGCACCCAGTACTCAACTGAAATGTACTGCAACGCGCCTTCCTCAATCATGACCATGCGTCAGCAGCTGTCTCATACAAACGGTTCGTGGCTGAGCCGTGTTTAAAGCTCTGTACACCAAATTATGAAAAAGTTAGTAATAACACTGTGCTTTTTATGTGGCTTTGTTTGTGCCGCCGTCTCCAACGTGTAAATATGAATCGGGTGTATGAAACTGATCAACCGATCACGCTGATCTCTGTCGGTGATCTCTATCGGTGCAGCTCTACTATTGATCAGAAGATTGACGGCCAGTGAGAAAGGCCCTTAATCCGTAGCTGCTTGAGTTGTACATGATAACGATGTCATAACATGGGACTGTGGTGGCCTAGTGGTTAGAGTATTGGACAATGGACCAGAAGATCCAGGGTTCTGCCACAGTCGGGTCCCTAAACAAGGCCCTTAACCCACAATTGCTTGGATTGTAGGACTGTATTAATTGTATGTTGCTCTGGATAAGGGCGTCTGCTAAATGACGTGAATGCAAATACATGATGTAGTTCTTGATGACAAAGAAAAAATGCTTGGGGTGATGTAGAACACCCTTTACCTAGTTTGGTAAAGAACTGATGTAAAACCCCCATCAGGTCACCCAGCGTCAGGCCGTAATCAGCCACCACTCCTTCAATCTGATGAAACTCGGCCAGGTGAGTGGCGTCCAGTGTCTCATTGCGAAACACGCGGTCTATGGAGAAATACTTTACCGGCGTGAACTTCTCCTAAACAGAGAGACAAATGCAATGTCAGAGTGGCAGGCTCGATGTGCTGAAAGTGCTACTCCATCCTATGCTGAAAAAAGACATTAATCCATGTTTACATGCAGAGATTCTGTCCAATCTGAATTCAATCGTTCAGGTTGCATAATCTGACCCTGCTATTTATATACGCACACTAGGGCTAACAACCTGACAAGGAACGTGCATCTTACAAATAACAAGATGTCCTGCTATAGAATTTCGAACATTGTCAACCATAATAAGTCTAAAATTTGTCCTGAATAGAAGCCGTTCTTAATGTAAATCCGGCAACATTTATGCATATTCTCTTAAGAACGCATACAGTTCCTTACAAAAGTACTAAAAGTACTAGAGTATTTTGGATTTAATGAAAAAGGGGGCTGGGGATCGAAGGGCACTGCGATACGTTACAGACAATGAAATCAATGATATTTATAAACAGTTCTAAGTTAACCTCGTGTGTGTCGCTGAAGTGGCCACTGATGCCCATAGCAACGTTAAGCAAACCAAAATAAACAATTGTGAGATTATTTTTATCCACCACGGCTTTACAATTCCATATCGCTACCATTGGCGCCATCAAGTGGTGTCATGAATTATTGCAAGTCAAACTGGAGAAAAAGAGTCCGTTCAGGGGGTCTGCAGTGTATCCATGACGTACCACAAAAACATACACGATATGATATATAGCCGGTTTGCCCCACCCCTAATTAAAAAAGTATTTGTCTGGTAATAATAATAATAATAATTAGTAGTCTTCGTCATGAATAAGGCACAATAAAATGCAACAACATATTTCATCAACACCTTGTTCCCGAATGATCTCTAATCACAATTATTACATCCTAACTGGGGTCATTATTGAATATAACATTTCCAGTATCTACACTGCTCGCAAAAATTGGAAGACACTTCAAAATGAAATCTCCCATAATGAAATATCTTCCATTTTTTTTGTGAGCTGTGTATCTAGTGTCTGTATTTGTTCACCTGCTGTGCAAGTTTGTAGAGCATGCGTGAGCTCACGGCTGTGGTGTGTGTCCGAAGGATGTTCTTCTGAGCTTCCTCGATCTTCCAGTCATACTTGTACCTGCCCAGGAGGACAAGGAAACCAACACAAACACAACCGAACAAATAAGCGTGTGTCTAAGTGTAACAGGACCTTGTAGCATTCCATTTAAGGGTAGCGCTCGGAAAATCTATAAGGAATATATTCGCAACAACTCTAAAAATGTATTCATTTTGAAATGACCCCTAATGAAATATCCCGCATTTTTGTGAGCGGTCCATGTAGAGATGTAACAGAGAATGTAAACTAATCGATACTTCTCACTTTTTAGTGTATATAGCAGTATTTATCAGATTCCGATTCCCCTTTCTTTGTCATATGCACAATAAATCCTAGCTAAGGAAGACATGAAAATAAAAATCTAACAGAAGAAATACAATAAAATGTGATTATACTACATGTCCATCTCCATACAAGTGTAAAATACAGGAACGTTTGTGATAAATACAGAAATGTAAATAGGCTCTTTCTGTTAGTGGGCAAACTGTCTGCAATTTAAATGTAATGTTCTGCTTTCCTGTGGTTTTGGAGCAAATACTAACTGGGGTCTGAACAAGTGGCTTTGCCATCATACGGCCCAGCAATCGTTAAAGGAGTAAATGAAGACTAGCTACTCTGTTTGAATAAAATTCAATTTTATTTTGTATTGCTTGTAGTCAAACCACAGTCCTGGTGAGAATGGTACAGGAAATACCACATAAATATCTACGATTGTAGTAACCAGTGATTATTGGTAACACGGACGCTCCTGGGGCTTTGTGGTAAAAGCCATGTCGTTTTTTTTAAACACCAGTACCGGATGAGCTGGGTTTAAATCGGGGCGTGGTGCAATAAGAGTGATGTGGCAGTTAACTGTTGACTGAGTTGACAGCACAACGTATGCTGATGATGGACAGACCTGATGAGGAAGTGCAGTGACAGGTCAGACTGTGTCTTTAAATAAACAGCTTGGTTCAGCTTACAGAACTGATCTGGAGTGGGAGTGGGTGTGGTATGTGTGAGGGACACTTCTAAATTGGGCCAGTGTGAGAGAGAGAATGGAAGTTCTCACAGTAACAATACTAGAATATGTAGAAACATTCCTCTAAAAGGTAAAAAAACAGAGATTAAGTGATTCACTTGGGTTACTAATGGTCTGCCCAAGGTATTAGCATTTATCATTAGGAGGGTTAGCATTTACTGAGCAGCATTGAGAGGAAGCATCCAGTTTAAACCTTATCCTGGTCAAGATCACCAGGGTGTGTCTGAAGCTAATCCGAAAGTGACTGGGCGCAGTCAGAGGCAGTGTAATGTAAATGCAGAACCTGTCCTTCACATAAAAACATATATATATATATATATACATACACACACACACATGTGTAATGTGTGTGTATTTGTGAGATGTGTATGTGACCATTATCTCACCCTTGTGATCCATAACCTCCTTCAGAATGGACCTTTTTAACCCGTTCCAAGTAGTCCTGTGGGAACTCCTGAGCAAATGCTGGATCTGTAACATTAAACAAACATTGTAGGTAGAGGCGCACCGAAAACGTTGTGAAAACACAAAAGCAAAAAAACTCTAGACAACACATTTATCATCAGTGCCGAACAGCAGAGACAAACGCACATAAGCAATAAGAACATGGGAAACAGAGACCTGAACACAGTGCCTGCTAAAGACAAGGGGTTTAAATAGTGGACGACAGAGGGGTAAGAGTGTGCCCCCGAGAGGGATCACTGACAGCACTGGGCTGGGTTAAGGCACTTATAAAGACATGGAAAACGCTGGAATGGAATCCAGAACACTGGAAATGGATTCGGCAGGCGTAACGAAGCAAAGAACTGGTGATGAGACCCAATCTATCTGAATGACAGAAAACTAGTATGAGTGCACCTTTGAGAACTTGAAGGCAGAAAGAAACGCGGTAACATCCCTTTCGTTTTCAAAAAGTGATCCAAATTTGAGAGCAGTTACAAAGATGATTAAGCCTTTAAACTAATACATGCTAGGTTTTTGCATCTGTGGTTGGAATGACAAATAATCCGCAACAATCCACACTTCTCACCTGACAAGAAGAAGGTGTCGTGTTGGTCCCTAGCTGGGTGCTGCTGTGGCTGGAACAGCGTGTCAAAGTTCCAGAAAGAGCTCTCAATAAAGTTATTGGTGGGCATCTCTGTGAACCTGAAACAAGCAGCCCAAATCAAAGTAATAACCATGATACTTGGGGAAGGAGTAACGACAGCGGATTGATACTCACCCCATCTCCAGGAAGATCTGTCTGAACTGCGTTCGAACCTTCATCAGCGGATGCAAATGGCCACAGTCTGGAGCAACGCCCATTGCCTCAAAATTATAGGGCTTAAACTTCTTCTCCTTCCAGCTTCCGCTAACATAGCGAGAGATGACATTTTGCATTGCTGGATTTTGGTTCATGCACCACTGGAAACATCTGAATAGGTCCTGAGCTCACCTGGAGATCATCTCTGGAGTAAGTTCAGTCTCCTGCTTGGTGATCGTGGTGCTAAAGTTGCTGCCTTTGGTGATCCAGTACGACTTGACTGTCCTGAAACAAGAAAACTTGTTTAAACCATTTTAGTCTTTACCAGGTCTATGTTTAAAATCTAGGTAAAATCTGGTAAAATGAGGCCGGTGGTCAAATATGCTTGCCAACTACTAAAGAGTCATCCATGTTCGAACGCTGGAAGTGTCACACAAACACAACTGGCTGTGTCTAAAGGGGTGTGTCTACAGCTGTAAGAGCAGCCCATTTATGCCAAAAATGGCTCATTTCCTTGTGGACTCCATCTGTTGGTGAAATAAAGAGGTTATCGGCGTCTGAGGCACTCACTGGCACTCATCTGATCACGCCGAACACAACGTTTAACATCCATCCGATCAACATCGGTCAACTTTAGCAACTGAGAACAGGAAATAATCTGATTAAATTGATCTAATTCATACGAAATAATAATGTGTTGTATATATCTGAATGACAGAAAACTAGTACAAGCAAACCAGCGTGACACTTTTGCTGACCCTATATGTGACGAAGGAGGCACAACGCGATTTTCACCAACCATAGCATGGCTTATGACACATCAGCGTTCCTGGTGGTGCGAATGTAAAACTCCCCAATTCCAAATTAAGCCCTAGATCTGTTTGGTGTGAAAGCCTTGCTCTTGGTATTAACTTGCATGCTACAAAATGTGCCAAAAAGTACCAAATTAGAGACGTTTGAGAACCTATAAGATCACAAATATTAAAACAAGCACGTGTTTCATAACACAAGCTAAAGGGAAAAAAAAAAAATCAACCTCTTAATCCTAAAACAAAGCTCTGAGAAAAAATTAGGTAAAAGATAGAACACCGAGTAAAGAGTGAGCAGTAGTTATAATTAAGGTCAATCCAAAAAACATTCCGCTAGTGTGCTGCTTCGATTAGTGATATTAAAATGATTTGCTTAAGTAAGTAAAAGTAAAGGACTGCACCTGGATCAGAGCTGTTTGGCAGTTAGGTTACACACACACGTACACAAACAGGGCTGCACAGCATTGAAAATGACTTCAAATGATACTTGTTAAAGCACCCGTTCCTGCAAAAGTTGCTGCATGATTTAGTGTAGTTTCATGACCTTACAAAAACCTCCAGTGGCTGGTCTAGAAGGGTGCCAAAACTTTTGAACATGGCAAATTTGATGTTTCATTCATTTGATGTTGTCAATATACTTCACTTATGCATTAACCTAACGTAAAACATAGAAGGATTGCTAGGTTCTATTGCTTTCGTAAATCAACATAACATGCCATGTGATTACGGGGGTGCCAAAACTTTTGAACAAGACTGTAGGTATGCTTTGCCTCTCAACCTGTCAAAGTGCATCATTTAAGAAACCATGCAAGACATGCTGAGGCTGAAGCTCTGATGTCACAATCAAATATGAAGCTTCCATTGGGTGAGGTAATAATGGCAAAGCTGGTAGGAGTTCCAAATGCGTAGCCATTTCAGCTCAGTGTGCGTTTGGATGCCGAGGAGAGCAGTCTAAGAAATGAATCTTCTCTCAAAATTTTGTTCAAGACTTCGTCGGTGCCCCACCAAGCGTACCGACAAGAAGGAGAAGGTGGACAACATCAGGAATAATGAGAACGAGGTGAAAGAACCTAGAAAAAAGAAAAGAACATGGAAGTTTTGGAAGAAGAAAAAGAAGCCTACGGCTGTGGTTGAGGAGCTCATGTCCATGGTTGAGGAGCCTGTGGCCGTGAATGCAGAGCCCATGGACCAGGATGAAGAGCTCATATCTGTTGTTGAGGAGCCCATGGCTGTGGATGAAGAGCTCATGTCTGTGGTTGAGGAGCACCTGGCCCTGGATAAAGAGCTCATGTCTGTGGATGTAGAGCTCATGTCCATGCTCGAGGAGTCGGTGGCCGTGGATGCGGACCCCATGGTTGAGGAGCCCATAGCTGTGGATGTAGAGCTCATGTCTGTGATTAAGGAGCCCATGGTCCTGGATGTAGAGCTTGTGTCCAAAGTCGAGGAGCCTGTGGCTGTGGATGAGGACCCCATGGTTGAGGAGCCCCTGGACCTGGATAAAGAGCTCATGTCCATGGATGTTGAGCTCATGTCTGTGGTTGAGGAGCCCCTGGCCCTGGATAAAGAGCTTGCGTCCATGATCAAGGAGCCTGTGGCTCTGGTTGCGGACCCCATGGTTGAGGTGGCCGTAGCTGTGGATGAGGAGCCTCCTGCCATGGTTGAGGAGCACCCAGCTGTGGAGATATCTCTGTAAATGCAGATGAGCAGATGCGTCTTTGCATGGCACCTCTAGGTGGATTCTGGGCAAATACAGGCAAGTATACCAATAACTGCTTACTCGTCAGAATTAAAATAAATCGACCTTTTGGTGCCTGATGTTTTGCAGCTCATAATCGGTATCCCTTTTGTTTATAGCCACTAAAGAGCAAGTCACCGCTCTGGTGCTTGACACCGGATCTGGTGTGTGCAAGGCTGGATTTTCTGGAGACAGAGCTCCTCTTTCCATCTTCCCCTCTGTTCTTGGCCATCCCAGATATAAGAATGTGATGGTAGATGTGAGCAGAAGAGAGTCCCATGTTGGACATTAAGCTCAGATCAAGAGGGGTATGCTGACTTTGAAGTATCCCATCGAGCAGGGGATCATAACTAACTGGGAGGACATGGAAAAGATCTGGCACCACACCTTCTATAATGAGCTGGGTGTGAACCCTGAGGATCACCCTGTGCTCCTCACAGAGATGGCCCATAACCCCTGCTTCAAGGGCGACAGGTTGGGACAGTTCAAGCGGAACAGGGAGAAGACGACCCAGGTGATGTTTGAGATCTTCGACACACCCAGCGTTTACATAGGAATCCAGGCAGTGTTGTCCTTATATGCTTCTGGACGTACAACGGGTCTGGTGATGGACTCAGGCGATGGGGTCACCCAGACGGTGCCTGTCTATGAAGGATACGCTTTACCCCATGCCGTCCAGCATCTTGATCTCGCTGGCCGTGATCTGACCGACTACCTGAGTAAAATGCTCAATAATTCTGGGTACAGCCTCACCACCAGTGCCGAACGTGAAATTGTTCGGGACATCAAGGAAAAGTTGTGCTACGTTGCTCTGGATTTCGAGCGGGTGACGGGCGACGCCACGTCCTCTGCCGCTGCAACAAAGCACTACAAGCTGCCAGACGGACAGGTCATAACCATGGCTGATGAGCTCTTCGCTTGTCCCGAATCCCTCTTCCAGCCCTCTTTCCTCGGTCTGGCCTCTTGCGGTGTCCATGAAACAATCTTCAACGCGGTGAAGAAGTGCGACGTGGAGATCCGAAGGACTCTCTGGGCCAACACAGTGTTATCTGGCGGCACCACAATGTTCTCCGGATTTGTTGAACGTTTGCAGAAAGAGATTGATGCTCTCGCCTCACCCAGCATGAAAGTTAGTATTGTGGCGCCTCCTGAGCGAGCATGCTCTGCGTGGACCGGTGGCTCCATCCTGGCATCACTCCCCACCTTCCTGAAAATGTCTATCAGCCAGGAGGAATACGAGGAGTTCGGCGCAGGTACTGTTCACAGAAAATGCTTCTGAACAGCCAGTAGCAGGAAGAGCCTGCTCCCCCACCCCCCATTCCCCCAAACATCATAGTGACAACTTTCTTTATTCAACATGTAAATAAATTCTATCCAGCATTAAACTCTGTTGTGTGATGAATACAAAGTGTGTTACATCAATGTAGACCTATCCCGGATACACCGAGCCGTTTCTGTACTGGGGTGCTAAGCAAAGATAAAGAACCGACTCAGAACGCTAAAGCCTGTAATTTAGAACATTTGACTGGTGACAGCATTTTTATGTTCTGATTCGATTAGGGAGGGGTGGGGTTAGGGTTAGTATGTATTCAGTGGTTCACAAACTTTTTGGCAGTGCCCCTCCTGTAGGGAATTGTACTATATTTTCGAACCCTCTCACTCACAGACAGCCAGCCAGCCAGACACACACACACACGCGCACACATACACACAGACAGAGCCAGAGACACACAGGGAGAGAGACACGCACGCACGCACACACAGAGACAGACAAGAGACACACGCAAACACACAGAAAGATACAAAGAGACAGACAGACACACACACAGACCAGAGACACGCGCACACACACAGAGACACACGCACGCGCACACACAGCTTTTCAAACTGTAAAATTGTAAAAAAAAAAAAAAAAAGTGCTATATAAATAAAATTGAATTGAATTTAATCAAACTGGTATGCAAACTGGGCCAGTTTAGAGAGACCTACCAACCAAATGCATGTCTTCAATGCTCACCATAAACACATTCACAAAAAAAGATTATATATGTATGAATGCACATTAAAAAATGTATTTAGGAGATAGCCAGTGAAGCCAGACAGTAACGTTCCCATTAACTGTCTCAGCCCAACCAGAACATCTCATATGAGCATCTCTTGAGACAACAGTTCACACAAATAAAGGTGAATCTTACATTTCAGTGAGCAGCTTCCGTTTCTTCAGTTCGTTCTTTTCCTTCTCCTCCAGCTGGGAGGCGTGGCCCTTCTGCACCTGCTGCAGCTTCTCACTTACTGTATCCTTAATGCTCTCCACCTGCAATATTATACAAAGAACTGACCGTCTGCATTAGGATTCACTAGACATGGCTTTTTCAGTCAGGTGACCGTTATCCTGCAGCAGTCGTACTGATGACTGTGCCTTAGTACAGCAGAAAGATCGCATCAACTGAAATGCTTCAGAAATTAAATATTTGCAAACTGCCTGGTTTAAAACTCTGTGCAATTCAAAGAAGCTCACACCAGTTGCAAAAAAACCAAAAAAAAAAACACTGTAAACAATGTTTTTCACAGTAATCAAAACATCTGCCTTTAAACATTCCCAATGTGAAAAATCCTCAAAATATGCCGCATATGACGTTTGATCGTGCCCTCTGGTGTTCAAATAGTGCAACTGCATTATTTGTAAAAAAAAAAACAAAAAAAAAAAAACAGCGCACATTTTATCCTCGTAATTTTTTTCATCATGATGCATTGTGCCACAGCGCATCATTAACACCTCTAGCAAAATGAAATCTGTGAGCAGTGTATATAAGAGCAGAACAAAGTAACAGCAAATGTTGTGTTAGTGTAGAGAAACACTCACAGCTCTGAACACTCTGGGTCCTCCCTCGTGACCTTTATCCACACGAATCCATTTGTTGGACATGGCCTTACTGAAGCCCACCTTCCCACTGGGCAATTTCTACAGGACGGGAAACACAGAAGTTCTTTTTAAATGGCAGTTTAAACAAGCAGGTCTCAGTTTCTTCTTTCTTACTCACATAGCATTGCCAGTACATCGTATTCATTTATATAATCGATACACATTCTTACTGAAAGACGCATTTCTAACCAGAATACAGTTACTTTCTACAATTACTTCAATAGATTACTTGAATGCACAATTGCTCAGTCTGCATTATGCAAATTTTAAAAGGTGCTGGTAATTTCCCTTATGCTCCTAATTTAAAAGATGCCCATGTAAAGGAGGTCATAATATTATTGGGTACTGCTGCCAGTAAAAGATGCTTTGTGCATCCAAAGCCTCGACTTCTAACCTGAAGTTTTATTTTTGTCCGGCAAGAGCACAAACTGAACCCTGTCTGGGTGGCAAGGTGTCTTGTTGGTGGTCAGCACCATCACTTCACAGCAAGAAGATACTGGGCTCGGTTTTACTCCACATGCTCCGGTTTCCTCCCACGGCACAAAAGCATTAGGTTAACTGATGATTTTACAAAGGCCGTATATGATTATCCGAGTCCTGTGGTGGCTTGCCTCCCTGTCTAGGCTTGATCCTGCCTTGGGTCCTGTTGAGCGACCCCATCCCGGATCAAGTGGTTAAGAAAGTGAAGGAATGAATCAATAAAGTCTGTCTGGTACTGAGTGATGGCTTTCAGCCGCAGTTAGCTCTCTGAACCCCTGTCATATATAGATATTGATTCTTTTTTTATAGATTAAAACCCTAACCTTCCTTTTGACAATCTCTGAAATGCAAAAAAGGATGGACTGGAATTGTAAAGGTAATGTAATTACATATAACAATAACAGTACACAACACCATACATGGTCATTTAGGAAGAAAAGAAGACTTTTGAAATGGCATAAATAAAATGTCAATTAGGGTTAATCAATGAGTAGATAAGCTGTTCGTTAAAAAGGCACTTAACTACACGTCAAAATACATATTTGAAATTGTAGTTTAATTTTACTCACCATGAGCTGGCTCTGGGGCAGGCCCTCTCCAGGAATGGCGTCAAACACCTGGGCTTCATGACTTCCCTGCTTTGCAATCTCACATCCCTCTTCAGTCAACTCCCAGTGCTTGGACGAGCGCTGCTCTGTCTCAATTACCTGCAAGTACACACATTATTGAGAGCCATGCTTTTATCAAAATGCCACAAAGATCAGGAACCAGTCTCAACTTTCAGAACGATCGTCTTGAGTCCCAGTTCCTTTAAATGACAATGAGGCACGGTTCCACCCCACCCACCTCAGTGTGTGCATTTACGTACACTTAATCCAATCCCAAGTGAGATTCTGCAATTATCTGATTACTCAATCATACTTGGATCTAGAAACCAGATCACGAGATTACTGGATTTGACTCGAGTAATCGGATTACTCATAACATGTACAGTTACCAGATTTCCTAATCCAACATGGTTGCCAGGTCTGCCTATTATAAAACTTTGTCTTTGTGTGGCCTCTCTGATCCACCAACAGTGACAGGCTTTTTTTTCCCCCTTCTGGGATCTGGCAACCCCAAAATCAGTCATGCCACACAATTAAGGGCAGCAAAACAGCTATTGAACACTGGAGTTTAGTGTGACAGATGGTAGCGTTCCACTCGTGTTTCACTGAATCATTTACATATCGTTTGAATGCAGTCTTCCTGTGAATATACTGTTTAAATTTACATTATATCCACATAAAACGTTCGTTTCAGCCCAAGACCTGTTTCACAGAATATGAAACCTATAATTTAATATACTTAAGTATTTATTTAATGAACATCTAGGCCACCCATGGAGGTCTGGTCCCTTTTTGAGTCTTGGTTCCTACCAAGGTTTCCTTCTTCTACTTTCAGGGAGTTTTTCCTTTCCACTGTTGCCCTAGGCTTCCTCAACTTGGGATTGGCCTTTTAAGGTATAATAATATAATATAGTAAAGCTGCTTTGAGATAATGTTCCATTGTAAAAAGCGCTACATAAATACATTTAAATTAGAATTTTGAATGAAAGCGGTCCAAATCTATATATATCGGACTTATTTGATCTTATTACCCCACAAGAGGAACCACCCTATTTTAGAATGTTCTGCATTCCATATATGTGAGAATAACCCGATTCAAAAATATAATAACCCGAACCAGCTGAACCATCTATGAATGTGAATGCAATTTTAATACATAAAAAAATTCAGCCCTTGCTGGTGGGAGGACGCTTTCTATTTAGTAAGTAAAACAGACGATTTAACTGTTAACTGTAGAAGAAATATCTGCTTGATATACTACCTTGACTGATTCCTGGTACAGCATTTACACTGCTCACAAAAATGACAGGAGATTTCATTTAGAAGTTTCCTAAAATTTACAGGTTAAACATTTCATTATCGGCGCTCAAGCAAATACGCTGAAAAATAGCACACCAGCACGTACAATTCTAATGATTTCACGTACAGGTTGTTAGTTCTTTTTTTTTCTCTATCTTTGACAGACGTGGGTTAATCAGGGATTTGCGCTGCTATTGCATCAGTCCAAAAGAAAACGAGGTTTACATTAGCTTTAGCTTAGCATGTGCTTCAAACACGAACCTCTCCCAGAGCCTGCAGACTTTTCACAGCCCCGACCACGACCTGGTGATCCAGTCCGAGACTGTTTGCCACAACCTGACTGTCAAGACCGTCGTCCACCTTCTCCACCAGCCGTAGGACCGACTCTAGTACCCCGGTATCCGCCGCCATACCGCTTCTGCCGTTCAGAGCCTGGAGTTGACGTCAGACGCACGGTACATGACGCGAAGCTCCACGGTTTGCTTACTGAACTAAAACTGGAACCCCTGGATTAAAAAAACCCCTTAGTACCCACATAATGTGTACCATCCTCGCAAATTCAGCCGAATTACAAGTTATATACTGGTCTATACTGCTATTAGGTTTCAAAATGAAATGACCCATAATGCGATATCCCCTATTTTTGTGAGCAGTGTAATTTTAGACATACTGTATTTTTGACTATATAAGAGACACTAAACCTGAACCGAGCAAGAGAGAACTGCTAAGTAAACAATTACTTACTGGCCCTGCAGTGCGAGCTGAAAGCTAGCCAGAAACGCCATGCCTAAATGAATGCAGCCTGGCTGCTGGTGCCACAAAACCCTCCTCTCCGAAGCTCAGACATTCCCAGAGACTCGCAGTCGATATGCCCAAAAACAATAACCAAAACTGATTTAAAAAAAAGACATTTATAGCTGCCGAGCCTGTATTTAAGTCAACGGTGCATTGTCTCAAAGCAGATTTACAATCTTATATGATCTTAAAAAAAACAATCCCAAATTGTGCAAGCCCAGGGTGACAGGGGAAAGGAAAAACTCCCTGAATAAAGAAGGAAGAAACCTCGGGAGGACCAAGCCTCAAGAAGGGACCCGACCTCCATGGGTGGTCTAGATGTTAATTGAATAATTAAGTTGTAGTAATAGTAACATTAAGTACATACATGTAGCCTGAGAAGTTTCAGACTGGTTTGACCTCTGCTGAGGCATGTTGCTCTATTTTTTCAGGTGGATCAGACTGACATGGGTAAAACAACAACTAAACAAATGAATCTTTTATTGTCATTGCACAACGAAATTGAAGACCAGGTCCCTCCACGGTGAAATTACTGGGTGCATAATTTTCCATTTACACTGCTCGAAAAATTAAGGGTTATTTCATTTTGATTTTATTAAGCTGTATGCTTTTTTATGTATTTATAATGAAAAATCTGGTCTTGGTCTTAACTCCGACTCAATGCGTTACGGTCTTAGTCTTAACTACATCACTAGAAGACAAACGTCTGCGGGGAGTATTATTCTGGCTAATGGCTTGCAGTAGAAGTCCTGGGTCCAGGCATTTATATGGACATTAATCAGACAACAACTACCTCAACATTAATACAAAGCTGATTGGTGCATGTAGCATGTTACTACTCAACTCTGGTCACCAATATACCGACCACTACTGCCCTGGTCCATCTTTTCAGATCACAAACAGAGACAAAAATGGTCTTTCCTTATAATTTATTGTTTCTGCGTTTAAATAATATTACATTTGCACATTATGAAAAGAAATTGCACATATTTGTTACTGACAGACAAAAATTAGTAAATACATGTCACAAGTCACTTGAGTTTAAAAACATCTTAAAGTAACATTAACCACGATCCAGGAGTAGCTGAGGCAAGCGTTGCAGACAGGATGCAACTGTAAAGAAAAACCTTAAGTGTTGCCCGTCAAACAACGAGATATGATTCCTGTGACATTCTTTTTAAAAACACTCATTAAAAAAACCCTAAGAAACATCACAGCGGTATTATTTTCAAACAGTCCTCCCATAAAGATGAGGTAAAAGTTGATGTAATGAATGTTTCTGCCACATCTCATGCAACCTTTAGTAACGGAGCCTACCAAAATTCACACCATGTCAACATGCCAACTTCCTTTGGTCATTAGTTGCGCACGCAATGAAAGCCCTCCACGACTATGGGACAAATCTCGAGCAGAAGCGCCTTGTGTTGAAAAGAACTCCCAACGATGCCTCATGAAATCTGTCTATTCTAATAAAATGCTGCATAGTCAACGCAGAGAAAAAGTGACGAGTCATTACGATCTTCTCGTTAGTGTGCGCTAGGGGACATGCAGTAAAAGAGCTAAATGACCAAAACAACTTTTCAGAAACTCCTTCAACACTGACAAAACTCCGTCATTTAGAAAGAACCAGCCTGAGCTGAGGAGTACACCTACAAAAATGGGTATAATGTACTAACGAACATCAATTTGACAATCTAGTTCTGTTGCGGTTACAAGTCAGCAAACGTACAAATTAGTCCAAATAAACACCCTCGGTTTCAGAAGCCATGGCGATCACACCCTGCTCCTGAAGGTGCCTCTAGCCAAGGATTTCAGCACAGTTCCCATCTTTACTGAAAGCCATTTCAGCGTTGTCTGGACGTTTGTACAGACGGCTTCCAATACTGCCTGATCCTTTGGCATTGGTTGAGTCCTGTAGCTGTGGATGAGCCAGCCATCCTGTACATTCAGGGTTCAGCTGAAGATCCTTAAATACAAATTAATGTATCTCGATGTGAACCTAAAATGAGAAAGATGACATGGTTTCAGTTTGTTAAATTACTCTCAATAATTTACTTTGTTGATTATAGCCATATTGAGAATCAGTCAAGTTTTCCTGTACACTATATGCTACAAACTTATATATACACAACCCTTCTAATTAATGAGCTCGTTATTTTAGGTTCATATTATGAAGCACAAGACACAGAGTCTGCATCGTTTTTTTTTTATAGTATAGTTTTTGCTTACATGCTTATTGGATGATCTAGCAGTTATTCGCATCGTTACATCAACCAAAACATAGAGATTGCGTGGACTGCATCTGCATCTATAGAATTCATTTGTGAGAGATGGGAGTTGATTTGCTCTGCACATCAGACACATTTTCACATTCTGTCACAAACACTTGTCAGACCTTGGAGCCACTATTACAATCCAGAATTACTTGTCACCCTTCGAAAGTTGGTTACAACCACACGGAGTATACTGCAATTAATAATAAAATGACTCATTTTTGTGAGCAGTGTATATGAGAATAAACCAGGCTTTAATTTAAGTTTATATTGTATATATTAACTCATTTACTCTTATCTGCCATGAACACGTTCAACTGTGAATGAGTAAATATTGAAATGCTGTCCATCACAAAGGTCTCAATGAAACATGTGCAGCATAAAATGTTTAGGGCAAACTGTCACGAGCAGAGCTCTGTATTTCCCCAAACAAAAGGTTAAATCAGATTACTGAAAATCGCAATCACGCTGCTGTATTCGATGTGGTTACAGAGTAAATAAACTTAAATGGCAACAGTAGTGGCTGGTTAAGATTTTGTATGCACGGATGCATAGTTCTTGTTCTACCCAACTTTCTAATTTGGTCTTTCTGTTAGATGCAAATCATAACAGGACCAACGTTATCAGTGATGATGACATACACCCGCCCCCTCCAACCACCACCACCACCACCACCACTGCCCCCTTCCTTCAAGTGCTCTAGTCAGAAGAGCCAAAAACAAAGCAGCAGTCACTTTAAACAAGAGGCCTGCTATGAGTCATCCCAAATGCTGCAGAATGTGTGTAATATGTTTCACATCTGATCGACCTCACACTCTCCTCCTTGAGACTGGGTGGGACCAGGGACCCATTATATTGGTGAGCTCGGGTGCCTCAAGTTCTTTCATGACAACCTCTTCGCATTAATGCCTTTACAAAAAGAGGATAATAATAAATAAGACACTGCTCACAAAAAAATGGGGGATATTTCAAAATGCTGGACAATCTGATCCTGTCCATGCCGCATCACTGTCAGGGTGTTTTGGCAGTCCTGGGTGACCATACACCCTACTGAACAGTCAATATGGGGACACTCTCGTCCAGTTCGACATTCTTCTGTTCACTCCATGAATATATCACTTATTACTCAATCACCGTAATAGAGTTTGAATCTCTTTCGACTTTTTTTAAACTTTTAATTTGCTTTTCTGATTATATTGTTTCATGAAATCAAATCAAATGCTTCTTTTGTATTTGCCTCATAATCATTTTGAAATATCCCCCATTTTTTGGTGCCCATTGTACATACTATTAATAGACGGAAACTATACAGTTCGTCTCCTGTTTTCTCCTTGCCTCTTTCTCTTTACAAAGCCGATTTGTAACAGACCCTGTAGATAAAACCGTTACAGAAAACAATATACAATATAATATAACATAACGTAATATCCCCTCATTTTTGCGAGCAGTGTAATTTTAGACATACTCTTGTCTATATTTTGTAGAGGACAAAGAAAAAGTGACACAAGTAACACTCAACCTGAACCCCTTTCTTTTTATAAAGCTGGTTTGTAGCAGATCCTGTAGATAAAACCGTTACAGAAATAAACAAATAACAATAAAATAAAAGAAAGTAAAATATAATAAAAATAAAATAGGACAAGCAGCAGTCTGAAAGTGTATGGTTCCAGAATACGAACTGCTCCGTATCGGAACCTGAAATCGCCCTTTTTTCCTTTCTTTTTTTTTTTTTACCTGCAGACGAACATTGAACATCATGGAGGCGATCAGATAGAGGTAAGGAAATCTGATTCGGAGTCGCCAAGCCAGATCGAAAAAGATCAACAAAGTCCTGGTCAGTCCTTTAGAGAAGAGGCCGTATGTCCGACCCGCGGAGCCTGAAAAGCGCAACACCAAGTACGACAGTCCCGCCATAGGACTCTATATAGTCTTCCACATACATGTAACTCCCTCAGCACACCCTCATCCAGTGTTAAGTGAGCATGTTCTCCCCTGGTTTTAAGCTCGGGTTAATGTCCCATTCTGTACCCTACAGCTCCAGCCGACCCGGAGTAAATATTGTGTGACGCAAAACGTGTCCCATTTCCTGTTCGCATAAGGGCAGCCGAAACATCTCGTGCTAACGTCACCCTGATGATTTACTCGAACTTTTATTTTTATTTTTTATACGTTGCAATTGTATACATTCAAAATTATGAATGCAATGTATAAGCCTAGGACTAAGTCCTAGCCGTGAACACAGCTATAAGTGATTTCTGGATTATCCAACAAATGAATTCCTGTCCTTTTTCTTTTTCTGCCTCTTATCTTTGTAACTTTTATTTTGATCGTCCAACAACAAAAATAAATCTTCACCTATTGTTTGTCACTGATTAAACTGTAAAAAAATCTATGTAATTATTTACTCCCATGAGCATTATGACAGTATAATTCCCAGATGTGTATTTAACGGAATCAAAGTGTATTTTATGCCCGAAAGTTTGTTGATAAATAGTTATCTTGTGTTTTCAACAGGTATGAGGCAATCATTATTCAAAGACATGGACATAAAAATTGCTTTCCAGTTGACCACTGTCTGATTTAATCATTCACCTGGGTTGGTATCTTGGGGTATATAGGGTTCTATAGCTATAGGTTCTAAGGGATGGAGGATTAAGTGCTTAATCCCAAAACAGATGTTCATGCTGTTTTTTGTGATTTTGACCCAATAAATCATTATCAGTTGCTCAGTCAGTCCACCCTCTTTGCTGGTACCTCAAAAGTTCGACAAACATGATCCACACCTAACCTTACCCAGCTCAGGGCCAGTTAGAGCCAGAGGCATCGCTAAGACTCGAGAATCAGTTTCTGGTACCACCTGGCACTAGGTGGTTATTCTATATGACTACACTTCTTGAGCACCCATCATTTTATCCAGATTTAAACATGTGGCACATATTCTGCCATAAGGCAGGTAAAGCTGGTTTAATTGTGTTTTAACATAAGTGAATACTGAATGACCATATGGTGGGGTATGATCTAAAAATAAGGTCGGCTATATCGGTTAAACAGCACAAACACATTAGGCAGTTTGATTTGAATAGATCTGTTAGAAATAGACATGGGAATGATTGATCCTGCAACTGATCCAGCTGAACCTTGGGCTTAACTGAAGGTTTGTGATGGATGATTGCGTTTGGGTGGGCTATACTGCTTTAGGAGATCAGTAGGATATTCCAGAGCTAACCATGTAGGGCTTTATAAATCATCAGCAGGTCTTTTCAGTGGAAACCGAATCACACGGGGATAAAATATCCCTTTTAAAAAACGGTTTGTTTGTGTAGCTATGGCATCAGACCTGAGTGGTGCTTGGTGAATGAGAAACTTAGCGGTATTACTTTAAAGGTTGAATCGGATGAACAGCAGGTCTTTATTGTGTTTAAAGGAGGTGTTAGAGTACGGGACTGGTATTGTGGAAGGCTGGGACTGAAGCTGGACCGTCCACTGGGAGGTGCCGATAAACTTTTACTCCCTTCAGTCTGTTCAACACTGGAATGTTCAGAGGAAGTGAAGAGCCTAGTTAGATTTGTAACACCTCACTCTTACTCGGATCTGAGCTGATCTGATCAGGAGAGCCACTGAGCATTTGAAGGATCTGGTACAGACCCGGGGGATCCGATTGATCTTTAATAAGTCTACATTGTGTGACTGAGCGATTGTTAGCCTGTTAGCTCGCTAAAGAAGCCACGCTCGGTTAGGGAGGAGAAACGCCCGGACACAACGCAGTAATGCAGGCCATAAAGTGTGTGGTTGTGGGAGACGGGTGAGTAATTGATTTGGTCATTATTTCTGTTTGTATCCTACATGGTTTTTTTTCTCTCGTTTTAAATGCCAGGACGTCGTGGATTTCGAAGTGGGGAAACTCCTAGAACTGTCGTGCCATAGCTGTAAGCTAGCGTTAGTCTCAACTCCCTAGATAAACAACACTTCTCCTTACCGTTATGCCTACACCTATGCTAGGGCACAAGCTTTTATTTTTTAAATATATATATATATATATATATTTAATATATGTATTTATTGATCCTTCATGTGGTTTTGGGCTCATAAACTATTTTTTTCTATTTAACAGCTTTAACATTTACTTCGGCTTAATCTTCAGTACCGTTTCCCAATTGTATACTTTAATTGCTCTAGATGGCTATTTTTGTTTGGTATTTTACTTTTAGATGATAAATAAAATAACCTGTTAGGCATTCGTGTAGCTATAATGGTACTGTGTCATAGTGTGGCTATCTGAATTTCGGACGTGTTCTGGTGTCAAACCTTGCATTTATTTCTAATGTAATTATTAAAACATAAGTGAGAATTGAGACAAAGGTAAACAATTAGCATGAAGGTCCTGTCTGAAATGCTGCTTAGACTTAGTGCTGGGTTTAAACCAAAGTGCTACAACATCTCTTGCTGATCTTCTGAAGCAGTATAGCCCATCCTAGGCAGGCAGGACTTGCTGTTGGTGTTCAGGTTTGCAGCTCAGCAGTCAGTTATTTTCTTAGGCCTTGCTCTGTAGGTGTTTTAATCCTATTTGACCTATTTATTGTGTACAATTGGACTCTTACTGTTAATACAGTTGCACTGCATCAGTCACCCCTGTACTACGTCTCTGGTTGGTGTTTTGGAACCCTAATCAAGAGTAAAGTCCTTTTAAAATTGTGCTGATCTGATATTGGATTAAGAATGCAAAGGAGTACTTGACTGAGGGAAATGCAGGTCTGTTTGTAATAGAATATAATATTTTCATCGTCACTCTAGACGTAAAGGGAGGTTGTGTGCAGCTGTTTTACTGGAATGCCTTAAAATAGAAATGCAATAGAAAGTTAGGGGACGAGGTCACGTGCTGCATTTTCACAAAGGTCCGCCACAGTCCAGTTTTCTTTTAATTTGCTTATGAGGGATGTTACTATGCTGTGTAAAATGGGTGATATGGCAGCTACGTTCCCCGGCCGTCAGAATCATCCATTCCATCTTCAGTTACCTGTGAGCAACAGCAAAAGTTTTGAACTTTGTGTTGATATCTTTTGAACCACAAGAGATCCTTCAAATCTAATTCGTGGCAGTTGATTGTTTAATATGCTACAAGACCTTTTCAACCTTGCCATTGAAAAAACGTGATAACTAAAAGACCGGCCCCCTCACCTGTTACTTGCTGGGGTATTCGGGTATGTCATTTTCCCTGTTGTTCCTGAAATAAAAGGGTGTCCTCCGACTTCTGACTCACTGTATAACAGTAAAGTATTCTAGTATATGGTTGCAGCTCTGCAGGCAGTAGCTGACTGACCCATTCCGCTCCACCCTGGAATTGAACCCAGGACCTACTTGCTGTGAGGAAGCGGTCATGTAGCAGCCTGCGCAGTCCCAAAATTACTTGGGTTAACTTCTAAGCAACTAAAGGCCTCTCTCACATTGGCTAATGTTAAAATTCATAAGTGCACCACGAGGACGTGGCTAAACAGCAACAGTGTGTATGGCAGTGTTGCAAGGAGAATGCCGGTGCTTTCCAAAAAGAGCCTTGCTGCCTGTCTGCACTTTGTTAAAGCTTATACGGACTTTGGAAGCGATTGGAAATATGTTTTGTAGCTAGAACGCTGGTTTAAATGAGAACTGTTCTAGATACGCCGGAAAATGAGATCAGCAGTGGACGGCTGGGTCAAAGGGCTAGTAGGGAAGTGAGAAGGTCTGAAGAACGGTCTAAAAATGCTTATGTTAATGATGCTAAAACTTTGAAAGTAATTAATAAGAGTTTCTCTGCCTGTCCTGTGCTGGTCAGTGCAGGGGTGTTCTGTCTGAGCAGCAGCAGCAGCGGATCATCAGTGTGAATGTGTGTTAGCTGTGGAATCATTTTAACGATCTCCAGAGACATTAGACAAGCAATCAGTTATCACTGTTCATGTGAGGTATGCACTGTGCTTCTACATTCGTGCATTGAACTAAAATTAAAAACCGTTTCCCCTCTGATTCCATAACAGAGCTGTAACTTGGCAACTGAGTTAACACATGTTCAGTGATGCAGCCTCACAAGTTTGTGACTGCAAAGCCAGAGCTTGAGGACCTGAGGGCTCGTGTGTCCTTCAGGTTTCAGCTGCAGCAGACCATGTTGGTGCCACCAGATCTTCCCTTGCTGCTGACTGTGTATACACGTGAATGGATCTTAATTTTAATCCGGTATTATATTTATTGGGAGTGTAACGATACGCTGCGCTCACAATTTGCCTCAGTTCACGATTCCGAGTTTGCGTTTTGTACGATTACCAGTTTTATATTCGATAAAGATGATCTATTTAAGTGTAAACCAGTTGTTTTACATTTAAAAGAAATGGCTAGAAACTGAGTTTTAAAACGGTAAACGAAACATTCGATTGTAGCTTCGCCATCTCCGTATCCACCGAGGGAAAACAGCCATTTGTATGATTCTGAAGAATAAGAATGAAATATGTGCACTTTTCTTGTATGCAAATACAGTCGCACCATTTTTCGTCCTTTGCAATTCAGACATTAGGAGCCCCACTTGGAACGGGTTCGGAAATGATCGTGATGGGATTGCACCCTCTGGTGTTTACAAATAATCAACACGAACCCATCGTCCTGACCCATTTTTTTAAACCCCTAATGTTTATTATTTTATGTTCGATAACCTTCAGAATTGAGGTTTAGCTTCTATTTAGCTTCTTAGTGATTCGAACCACTTTAAAACGGTAATTGTTTCTTGTTTTGAAAGGCAGATCTGGCGTGGTGCTTAATATAGACATTGCTCTGGTTCATTCCGTCTCTCATTTATGTTTCAGCTTCTCTTCGCTTGCATGCTATTGCGTGCACTTGTGATTCTGATGCCTGGTTCTGCCTGTTCTTACACTGATTATTTGAACGTATTGCGGATTTTGGGTTGTGGTTTGCTCTTTTCTCATAATGAATGAAAACATGCCAAACATTAAAACAGTATGTTGTATTTCATGTATGTCATGTGTACATGTGAGCAGCAGCAGCAGCAGTAGTAATAACCTCTAAATGAGTCTGATATGCTTTGCATCAAAATGTTGGGATTTTTTGAGGGAAGGAAATGTGGCTTAGTTTGTCCCGCGTTAACAGAACACCTGTGGTACGATGAGATTTAACACCCTTTCTGTATTTTCTCTGCTCTATTATAGGGCTGTTGGTAAAACATGCCTGCTGATCAGCTATACCACCAATGCATTCCCTGGAGAGTACATCCCCACTGTGTGAGTACCCCTTAAACTGGTGGCATGTTCGGATAAATGGCCAACTTTTGCCAACACCCGGTTAACACCCAAAAACATGGGCACTGTTAGTTAGTTAGTTAGTTTGCTGTTTTAACAGTCTTCTCTTTTGTGAGAAGGTTTTCCACTTGATTTTGAAGTATGGCAGTGAGGTTGGGTACTGATGTTGAACAATCAGCCCGATCAGGGCTTTGTAGAAGCCAACCAAGTTCTCCATCAAAGGAGGCAAACTGTTTGCCTAAGGAGATTCAGTTTCTTTATACTTCATTTGAATAGTTCACACCCCCTAAATAAGGACTATTTGATCATGTGATCATTGCTTATCACAATATTAAACCAGACGGAAACGTAATAAAGTTACATTTCTGACTCATGCCAAGAAATGCAGCAGTTGCTGGGAACAGCTTTGCGTAATGATCGTATTGCTCATTATTCCTGCTTTGGAAAACTGTACTTGTCACTTCCTGTTGTTTTTGACAGGTTTGATAACTATTCTGCAAATGTGATGGTGGATGGAAAGCCAGTCAACCTGGGATTGTGGGATACAGCGGGACAGGAAGATTACGACAGGCTTCGTCCTCTGTCCTACCCACAGACAGTAAGACATTTTAAAAGCGCTTGATGGGAGTTTTTACATTCTCGTTACATTTCTAAGCGCTCATCACTCTTGCCAAGACACACACACACACACACTGCCTCTTCCAGAACAGGGACAAACACCCCTTAAAAGTCTTCCATTAAACTACAGTCGGGCAGATTAATTAACAGAAAGATGATTTTAGAATTAAGTATTAAATACCATATGTAATTAATTGAATAATG
Source organism: Parotocinclus haroldoi (assembly GCA_034779995.1). Lineage (NCBI taxonomy): Eukaryota > Metazoa > Chordata > Actinopteri > Siluriformes > Loricariidae > Parotocinclus > Parotocinclus haroldoi. Next base: position 31,086 of record JAUZST010042521.1, read on the forward strand.
CATTGAAAGTGAGAACGATTACTGCGCGGCTCATGCTTTTCTGACGTCGTGCACTGCCGAGCTTCTAGCGGGAGAGAGAGGGTTTTACTGTGTGTTGTTTGCCCAGGGAAAGTTTAAATTCCTTATTCTGCTGACTGTGTATTTGCTTGTCATGGGATTCATAAAGTTAAAGGAAAATAGGGAGTACCTGTATTGGTATGTAGTCTAAGAATTATAAGAGGAGCTAGAAATCTATCCTGTCCTCCAAGTCTTTAATCAGTCTCATTCACGCCTGAATGACAGAAAGTTAGTACGAGTGAACCCAAAGCATTTTTAGTCAGTGTCTGTTTTGTTTAATACAAAAGTAGAATTACTATATTGTACATCGTGTTATATGGTAATGTTTTTTTATATGCAGTGAGATCAGAAAGACGTAGTTAATTCATTTAATTTTAATGGGTTTTTATAGGCTGATCAATTATTTAAACACGTTCTCCTTTTGCTTGCCAAGGATGTTTTCCTGATCTGCTTTTCGCTTGTGAGTCCGGCCTCTTTCGAAAACGTTCGAGCCAAGGTGAGTCTTGTTTCTTGTCCTGTCGTCTTAATTATCTGATGTAAAAATGCATATTAATGACTAAATATGATAATCCTCTGCAGTGGTATCCAGAGGTAAGACACCACTGTCCCAACACTCCCATCATCCTGGTGGGAACCAAACTGGATCTGCGGGACGATAAGGATACCATCGAGAAGCTGAAGGAGAAGAAGCTCACTCCCATTACATACCCTCAGGGTCTGGCCATGGCTAAAGAGATCGGTATGTACAGAGGACTGGATTACATCATGGTTTAATCTCAACGTTTGGGCACCTTTCCAAATCTACAGTGCCTTGCACGACTATCCACCCCAACTGAAATGCTTCGCATTTGAATTCTTAACATTTAAAATGTGAAATATTGATCATGGGTCTATTGTAGAGTGAAATAACCAGGGAATCATCAGTCCCTGCAGAAGAAAAGTCTCCCCACAGTATGATCCTGCCACCACCATGCTTCACAGTCTGGCTTGTGTTCTTAGCATGATGAGCTGTACAGTGCTACCTCGGTTCTAGTGGTTGTTTTGTTTCAAACGTTTTGTCAAGAATCGAGAACAACAGGTACAGAGGAGCCCCAGAGCCCCAGAGAATCTACACTGCATGAGGTGTTGTATGCATTAATGGAGTTCTTTGTACTGATGCTCCCTGATTTATAAAGGCGAGCACCCTCCCTCAGAGGGTCCGACCGATCCATCATCAGTTAAATGTCTCATAAACCGCTAAGTTTAATATACGCATGGTGCCATAGCGGTCAAGGTACTGGATTATGGACCAGAAGGTCCAGGGTTCATGTCCCACCTCTGCCAAGTTGCTACAGTCGGGTCCTTGAGAAAGACCCTTAACCCACAAGTTCTTGAATTGTAAGAATGTATCAGTTGTAAGGGCGTCTTCTAAATGCCGTAAATGTAGCATGTAGCCTATCATAGGGAAGCTGACCTTAATGTTTAATCACTTCTGTATTAACCTACAGGTGGCCAAAATCATTGACACAAAGCGCATTGTATAATGGTGTTGAAAAGTCTCATGTAACTTGGTGAGTAATGGCTGGAAAGTGAACAGCAAAAGCAAATCACTCGCTCTCTTGGTAAACTCGGGGCGTTAGGTGCTAATGCTACCTGCTCTGCCCGAAAGTGATTCAAATGACCTGGTCTTTGACTTTCTTTTGTGTTGGCTGTAATTGTTCATCATTTTGGGACCCACAGGGATTATGTGCACTAAGAATACAGTACTGTAGATGTAAAGATAAGGGAAAACCACATTAAACACCGTGGGGATCTTCGCAAAGTAAGCAATATTGTGAATCTGATCCACTGAACCGTGACTCGAGTTTATCTGGACCTTGCATAGGAATTTTAGATGCAATTGTGACCTCCTTTAGTCGCAGTCTGGAGCTTTGTGATTTCCATTCCAAAAATTCTTGAACTTTTGTAACTGCGCCCTGATTGGTACTCTCCCAGAATTTTGTCCCAGACTTGTTTCGAGAACTGGCTTGTTTTCCTGAAGTTTGTGTTCAGCCTCCAGAACGGGGTGTATCGACGTCGTGTGTGTTTACATTTGTCATTTATCAGACGCCCTTATCCAGAGCGACTTACAACCGATACAGCCTTACAGTTCAAATATTTTTGGGTTAAGGGCCTTGCTCAAGGACCCAACAGTGGTGCCTTGGTAAATGTGGTGCCAGAGGTGTACCATGGTCATCTAGGAGACTTCTGATGTCAGTTAGCTGAAACCTCCCAGGATGTTTTCACAGCATCTGTGCTCAGCACAAATTCTTTCTCACAAACTGATTTCTCTTCCAGGTTGTAAGAATACAAAATGTAGAAAACGGGAGCGAGCACATATTCAAGGCACTGTATCTCGAAAATGTGATGACTTTGTTCTAACTAACTTTGTTCTGCAGGTGCTGTGAAATATCTGGAATGCTCAGCCCTGACCCAGCGTGGTCTGAAGACTGTGTTTGACGAGGCCATTCGAGCCGTCCTCTGCCCTCCCCCTGTGAAGAAATCGAAGAGAAGATGCCTCCTGCTCTAGGTGCCACGCAGCCCGTGATCAGAGCTGTATTTGGAACGAAGAGGAATGAGACGGCTCTTGCGTTCCTTCGTTCTTTGACTACCAGTACAAGTTTTATCTTCCCACAACCGAACGTATGTAGAGGGGCTATATGTGGACCTTAAATCCATGTTCCTTTAGGTATAAACACAGATATATTAGAATAATGGCGGCCTTGAGAAGTCCGTTCACTTCCTGTAAGAGCCTGCGTGCTTTGTTTACGTTTGTTGGATTGGAATGACTGCGTTGCCAAATAGCACTACGATAACCCTCGCAAACACTACAGCTCCGATTCTGTTCTTACTTGAAAGAAATTTGCTAAACAGTAGGCCAGACTACATGATGTTCCCAAAATGGAATCGTCCCTTCATCTCAGTCGGACACGTTGCTTAAGAATAACAGTACTTGTGCTTATTAATGGTTACGTCTTTGTATTATGACACTATCATTATCTCACACTTTATACTGTACGGGCCAACCATTACTTCAGTGTTCCTGTGCTTCGTACGAGCACGGGTATAGCGCCTATTTACTCCAAACTCATTCTGTGTAACCTTCCCTAAACCGCTCGCCATCCAAACGATCGTCTATTCGGCTGTGGGCCTTGAAGTCTATGACAGAACACTATATTTAGGGCTACTTCGATGGTTTGGGTTCATTTATAATAAACGTTTAAAATGTCTATAAAAATATTGTAGTCTTTTTGATAACAGGACGCACGACGACAGGAAGCAACACTACCGCCAGCTTGTACGCTGCAACGAAAGGAACTTGAGTAGCGTTCTCTTCTGTTTTTAAACTTGGTTTGAACCCGTTTTAAAGTGTACCACGAGCATTTCACTGTCCTGTCCTTTTTTCTCTACACGGTCGTTGCTTTTCTGTTCCAATTGATTGAACTTGATGCCTGTTTGGCAGATTTTATAACCCCGCTCCCAAGTACCGATTTAACATTTGCTGAATGTTGTGAATAATGCTCATCACATGTTATACAGAAATAAAGATTTAAATGTGACTGTTTATTTATTTATTTTTTTGCCTTTTTAAAATGTTCTCCATAAAAACTTTTAAGATGAACAATCTTAGGGCCTCGTTTATCAAACATGAGCAGAACGAATCTGTGCGTAAACCGTTTATGAAAACACCTTTTTCGTAACCGTCCGGATTGATGAAAATGGTGGCATTTCCAACATGCTGATATGTAGGAACAAAATCTACACACAGCCCTGAGCTCGCGTAACCTGTTAGAGACAGTGTCTTTAGACATGGCATTGCATTTTAAAGTACTGAAGTGTGTAACGCTTAATTATATTATATATTCATTCTGCAACACACAAAAAAATTAAATAACACGCATCCTGCTTAATAATACAGCCTATAAACCTAAACACTCTCCACGAGAGAGAACGGACAAATGTGAGACACTGCTGGCTAGAACTGGCTATAATTTGAAAGATTTACCATGAATGGTAAATCTACGGTATATTCATGTCCAAGGTAAGATGTTTGGCATGTTAAATACCATTTTTATATATTCACTGTGCAGCGTCCTATGATTTACTAAACTACGGTAGTACTACATTACTCATACGATGTGAGCCAAGTTTAAATGAAACCTAGGGCACTGCATCAAAGTATGATGATTTAATACTTTCCATCCATATACACTGCTCACAAAATTTAGAGGATATTCCAAAACGTATATGAATATATTAAAAATGTTTTTAAAAGCTCTCCCCCTTTTCTCTTTCTTCTAAAAACTAAACATGTTGTTCTCTACCGAGAACTCTCTAAATCACATTGCTTAGAAATAAATGTTCGTAGTACTAACATTATTTGAAACATTAAAGGGAAGTTGTTTCCAACAGGTGTTCGTTATAGATATTAATAACCTCAGCTAAAATGATAGAATACCCACACTTTAATATGTTAACCTAACGTTTTCTTTACTTAAATCACAGATATGACACCAAATAATTATTACTTAACCAAACATTGTGTTCATAGCTGAACTTAAATGTGATTCTGACTCTTTACTTAGGCAATCAGTAGATAAACTGTGGCCCTCTCTGATATCAGATGTCAAATCAAATCAAAATGTATTTCTACAGCGCGTTTTACAACGGAGCTTCGTCTCAAAGCAGCTTTACAATCTTAAATTGAGGAAGCCTAGGGCGACAGTGGAAAGGAAAAAACTCCCTGACAGTAGAAGGAAGAAACCTTGGGAGGAACCAAGGCTCAAAAAGGGACCCGACCTCCATGAATGGCCTAGATGTTCATTAAGTAAATACTTAAAAGTATGTGTTTTTGGAAAAAAGGTGTTTTTGATACAGTCCAATCTTTTGGTATAATAATAACTAGATGACATGCCAGGTTGCCAGATTGAAAGCAATTCAAGATTGAACATAGCTGATTTCTTTGTTTTTCATTCGTGCATGCTAATCAGTATACATTTACAGCAACAGGCAAATGTCTTTATTAAGACAGACATACATTTTAAGCACGGTTAGGGGATTTCCTCAAGGGCCCAATAGAGAGGGCTTGGAAACAACTGGGATTCACAATACAATTCATTTTTCTGCAAGTAAGAACAAAATGTTTTATACATGTAGCACAATTATGTTTTTTTTTTTTTTTTTTTTAAAGTAAAGTGCAAAAGTCCAAACTGGAGAATAATATCCACTCAAAGTACTTAAAGAAATCATCGAAAGAAAATTACAGATCACAGAAGTGTCGGAGAGAAATAATTTGCAAACATTTAACATTTTACATTATATTAACTCCAAACTCCAGTGAATTTAAGGTCACACGTAACACTTCAGTACGGAAGCATGTTGGGTAACTCCGCTGTGAGCCGAGGAAAAGTCACGTACCCATCAATACAATAACATTGTTCTTTTAAATAACACAAAAACATGAACCTGATGTTCTGATGCAGCACACGGCCTGGCCTGAAAACAAATCATACGGCGCTCTCTCTCTCTCTCTTTATTCACATCTATAACATTTTCATATCGGGTAGGCTAAAGATTAAGTGTCCACACATCGCAGTAAAGTCCCCGATGTGGTCTGTATGCTGAAAAAGAACAGAACGATCACGTTTGTTACAACATTTAAGCATGGCCAGTTCATCAACAGTTAATTAGCTTAAGCTCACACTAACAGTAAGAGAAATCAGAGGCCATATTCATAAAGCAACTCAGCTTGACGTTATCGCCTTCCACATTCTGGCTGTCTGTCTGACACACACTCTTAATTAAGGAACTGCTGTATAGCCTATTATAAGCCTTCAAACTGTTTCTGTGTATTTGACAGTTTATTCACAATGTTGGTCATTTTTATAGTCTACTTAATCTATTGGCTAGCCTATGAACTAGAGAACAGCCTGTGATCGACGGTATGCTCATCTGTGCCCTGTGAAGTTTGGGTGCATTACATATGCAGCTAAAAATATATATCTTTCCTTCTATAATCTTTCTTTGTTTCTGAATCCTCTTTTTTCTCCCAAATTTGGACATGTCCAATTTCTTGTTGGTATCCCTTGCCATAGACCAGACAGTGCCTCTGTACTACAGCAGGGGAAGAGCTGGCACTCAGGGAATCATTGTCTGTGCTTCAGTCGGCATGTGGCGAGGCCAAAAAGAGCGATCCCTGTTCAGCCTGGTTGGCCTAGCACATTAAACCCTAAACTTGCATAACCCATCTTCACCAAGTCTGCCAATAAACTTACCATTCTACCAGTTCTGCACCAATTATATCGTGAACGTGGTACTTCATATCGAACTTAACTTGCGAGCGGGTTCTGCGGCTTTCCAACTCGTCCTTTAAGATTTCGTTGTATTTGGATTTCTTTACCATGCCAAGCACAGCTTTACGTCCTAAAAAGAGAACGAGAGTAGAATGGATCCCGTCTCCTCTTTTCTCGTTCGTTTCGGTCGGAAACGTCGATTGCACAACGTATAATATAACACCGATCAATAAAGCGCTGCTCAGAACAGCTTACCCTGAATGAAATATTTGGTGAAGCGACCAGAGTTGGGGATGGAAAGCCACCAGCTGCCTGCGTCCCTCACCGTCAGCACTCCTGACTTCACAAGCTGCCTGTTGTTAACAGAAGACCCTTGAATGCGCGCGGCTACATCACAGAACAACAGGTGGAGATGAGCAGTTAAGCCACTCTTACGTTATTTCGGAATCCGTGAAAAGAAAGTCCCTGAGCATTTCACTCTTGCTGTAGCTCAGGCTTGGGGAGTTGTGTAGAACTTTGTTGAGAAACTTTTCGACTGCGGGTTGAGTGTCTTTGCCGGTCTGTCCTTTCAGAACTTTGGTTCTGTAGTCGTCAGCAAATACCAGAGCAAATGTGTCCGAGTCAAAGCCGAGTTGGAACATCAGCACTTCTCCTTTATCTCTCAATTCGTTCTGAGAACACAGCAACGGCAAGAGGAATTGCTGCAACGTTTCCAACGCAGCTTAAACATCCCGAGATAATAAAACCACAAAATAGTATACTGACCACTGTACCGAACTGGTACAACACAGAGATGAAATTTAAAAAAAAAAAAACTTGTACGTCTATTTTTGTTATCCAATGATCAGAGGCTTAATAGATTAGTTTACTGATGCATCTTGGGCGCTGTTGACTAGTCTGGGATAGTGCTAAAGTCTGCCAGAAATACGGCTATAGACATACCGAGTGTGTTTACATGCACTTAATAATACGTAACCTGACGAAAATCTGATTATGTCAATCATCAGATAATGGGAAAAATATGGGTTTACATGACTCAGACTTTGGAACCAGCCAATAAAGATGTGAAACGTCAAACTTGGCTGCGATAAAGTCATTTTGTTGCATTTAATTCTAAAAGAAAAATAGCTTTTTGCGTCAATGGAAAAAAAAAAACCCTGGCAACCATGCCAGTTCACACTTGCGTTATACATATGCTGAGAAATCCAATTACTGAGATGAAATCCAGCGCTCTTTTGAGTGCTTTTAAATGCACTTGAAAATCACGAATCACAATCGGCTATCTGTAGTTATCTGATTATTAAATTATAACTGCTCATGCAAACGTCACATTCCGTTCTACAAATCAGATCAAGGAACCAAATAAAGAGAGCTGGATTTAAGCTCAGTAATCATATTTGTCAGCGCACATGTTCTCATACCATGATTTTTCTGAACATGCTGGTGTTCTAACCCCGTCTTATTCAGTATATCAGATCTCACTGATCTCCTAATGCAGTATAGCCCCGTCCAGTTCTCTTAATCATTCACAGCTCTTCATTCATCAGCCCTAAATTCTGGGATAGTGTGGCTATTTGGAAGAAAGTAACATTACCAGCTGCTTGTCCACCAGGGTTTTGTCACTGTGTAAACTGTAGAGCTGGTGTTTGAGAACAATCAGAGGAAGGCTGTCGTCAAAGAGCTTCCTTGGAAATAGCGTCATCAAGAACTGAAGGGCTGCTTTGAGGTCACAGGCTCCATCTGTTCCGCAATAAATACAAATTGCACCTTTACAATTTGCACCGTTGTAGTTTGTCAAGTCCGGTGTGAAGGAACAGCTCTGATCTTTACAGGAACCCAAACCGAAAAGTCTGTGCCATCACCCAACAACCTTACAAATTCCACGAAGTGACCAAATTGCCATCAAAGTCCATGGTAGAACTGTGAACGAATTTATGGTCAGATCATAGTCAACCAAGTTTACAATTCTACCATGAAATTTGACAGAAGAACCACAAAGTGACAAAGTTATTCGAAATATAGAGAACGCCTGTTCCAACATGTGGAGGCTCTTGTAGCAAAAAACGACATATTACGTCAAAGTTTACTCATACTTTCAATCCCATACTCTGTATGACCTGTCAGGAATCTCCTAAATCACACAACTTTACAACTAAATAGAATGCAGCTCAGAAAAACAGGTACTGTAAACTTTGTCAACAGAACCATAAAGTGACCAAATCACCATCAAAATCCATGGTAGAGCTGTGAAATAATTTACGGTCAGTTCATAGTCAACTAAGTTTACAATTATACTATCAAATTTGGCAGTAGAACCACAAAGTGGCCAAATTACCACCAAAGATTCATAGTAGAACTGTAAACTTTATAGCTAGTCAAACTGTGAAAGTTCGCCTGAAAACTGTCAAGCCGTTGGGAAGTCTTGCATCATGGCAGTACAGGCGACACAGATATCTTAATGTTGTAATAAAGCTACTTATTTGTTACTAATAGCGTTAGAAACAAACCGTTTTAAACCAAACAATTTTTAATTGAATTGTTTTTTTTTTTATTGAACACGTTTTACCTTGAGCTTCTGAATATTCTGCTTTGAGACCGTCAGCTCCAAATCTCCGCTTCTTTACACAGAACGCGTCCGGGATTAGTGATCTTTTTCTGTTCATAATTAACCAAAGAAACAGTAAAACTGCACGAGTTTATTCCTACATATATATCAAACATCGCAGTCAGTGGACTGCTGTTAAATGACACGAATTCATTGAGAGCGTTAGGGTTATTTATTTGCGCTCATTGGATTATTGACTGTGGGCTGTTAGTGAATAGATCAGGTGTTACGATTATTGTTGATCGATCACGGTGTACCGGCCCAGATCATTCATAAACTAAGAGCATTTCCTAAACAACTCTCTCGCGCTCCCTCTTTAAGGTAAGCCAGGCTAAGCTAAGCTAAGCTAAGCCAGGCTAACTACAACGCGACACTTTTACGTGGCGGCTGTGAAAACTGTGCGTTACCGCCATCATCTGTGCTGGAGAAATCTAGCGCGCGGTGGATCTTCTTCAGCGCTACAGTCACACTGGCGTACTGGTGTGTTAGTGTGTGTCTAACTGGTACGATTGGATCGGAAAAAGCAGTGCTGCTGGAGTTTTCAAACATCGTGTTCACTCATTGTGTTCAAGGTACCATGAGAGCGAATGCTGGCTCAACATGATATTATCTTTTGGGCCAACAGCTCTCCCCAGGATAAAGAAATGTAACATATGTAACAGTACATTTACAGCATTTAGCAGACACCCTTATCCAGAACAACTCACAACTGATCTTACAATCGAAGCAAGGCTGGGCTAAGGGCCTTGCCTAAGGACCTAACTTTAGCAGCTTAGCAGAAGTGGGATATGAACCCTGGACCATCAGGTCCAGAGTCCAGTACTTTAACCGCTAGGTTACCACACTCCCAAAACTCAGCTTGTTACAGCCTGGGTTCGAACCTGAATTACTGTCAAATTCCATAGTAGAACTGTGAAATAATAGTCATATTTAGTGAACCATTTTCTACTGAGCAATGGATTTTAACAGTGGAACCACGAACTGGACAAATTACTATTCACAGTAGAACAATAGTTAAATCTGTCAAACAACTTACAGTTTTACTATATGAAATTTCACAGTATATTTTCCTGGGTGTGAGCACAGGGCTACAGATATCCAGCAATATTTTAAATCTCCTAACTTTTAACTAAGAAAGCCAGTGGCAACACTGACAAAGAAAAACAGTAATCGAACAATTAAAATATTAGGCTATAATAGTAACCTAATAAACCTAATAAAATTAGGTTATAATAGTACCAGTGAAACCAGTTAATCATTATTTGTGTCTGATGATTTACCATCTTTGACAACAGGCTGTAAGCTATTTACCATTCCATTAGCATTATAAGTCCTATTACCAGACAATATGAACTGTTTATCCATTCCATGGCGTAAGTGTACGCTATTCATATCTAATGCACGTCAGATCTTGTGATCAATAGGCTGAATTCTTTGCTCTACTGAACAGAAAGCACTCTTAAAATACACTGGAGACATGACAAAGCCTGTATTCAAGCTTTATGTCGCAGAAGCTGTTACTAATTATCCCAAACTGATCCACGGAGCAGGTGGTGGTAGCATTTAAAAAAGCTCTCTCATTTTTATCTTCCCTATAAAGCAGCTGACGTGCAGGAGAAGAGTGAGTCAGTCTGACCGTATAAAGGTACAGCTCTTCTATATTTAAATCATGAATTTATGCACACTCATTTTATTTCCTTTTTTTTAGAGAGAGAAAAGCAGAGATGGCATCATCAAAGATTTGCGTCCTCATTATTCTGCAGTTCCTAATTGGTGAGCATTTGGGATTCATAAACCTGGTAGGTTTAGATTGATTCACTTGGCAGATGCTTTTAGCTGAGACATCTGAGCAGTTCAAGGTTTCGCTCGCACCTCTAACAGTGGCAGGGCTACGGTGCTAGAGTGTTTGAGGTACTAGACTGTTCACTAGAAGATTGTTGGTTCCCAGATTGAAGTCCCAGCACTGCTAGTCTGTAACTGTTGGGACCTTGAGAAAAAACGGTAAGTTACAATTGCTTGTATTGTACAGTAAGGCTGTATGAGATGACGGAGTCACTCTGGATAAAGGTAAACGCATTGCATTTTTATGTAAACCTTCAGTCACATGTAATGGACAAAGACTCTGTTAAAGGTTGTGCATGCCTGATAAAAAATGAAAGAGAGTTAACCTAGTCAGGGTCCAACTTATCAAATATAACAACAACCTTAACTAAGCTAAGAGTTTATAAAACCACTGGTGGATCATCTGGAAAACATGGCACGTTTTAGTCAGTTTATTCCACTTTGCACTTTAGTTGTTGCAATGTAAAATTACAAAATTGTGTAATTCCGAAACAATTTAGAATTAGGCAGGCAAGCTTTTGAACAGATGCTGAGGGGTTATGGGAAATGTAGTGCCTGTAGTGATGTTGCATGGTGTAGAGTTGCTGAGCAATTCAAGACAAAACAGACTATTTTAACTGCTGTGATTTAAGTGTGCCCCAGTAAAATGCGTCTCATGATACCTGTGGTGTTGGCAGATCATGTCCAAGTCCCAGAGTCACAACCACCCTGAGTATTCATTAGGTCTATATGATGTTCCGTCTAATCAGTCTCATCTGTCTATCTAAGCTATCTTCCATCTTATCTAATTAGTTTTTCACAAGTCACTATGTGGGTTCCTTCTTTTTATATATAAAAAGTACTGAAGCAAATGTAACAAGTCTTGCTGTTTCTGTTTTTAAAAAAGTGTTCCTCCTGAGATCCTGACGACTGTGAAATGAGATTCAGTTATTTCAACTTAGCCACACATACAGCAGGTTTTTTAAAACTCTATTACACCACTGCTCACAAAAATTAAGGTAGATTTCATTAGGGGAGATTTGGGAGATTTCATTTTGAAGTATCCCCTAATTTTTGTGAGCAGCGTAGTTTTAAGCAGATTCACATTCATCTTTGAAAATGCATTCATGTAAACCTTTTGCTTTGGACAGCTACGAGCTATGCTAGCAATCTGCTAGCTATCAACACATGCTAGCAATTTGAAAAGCTCCTTGTTGCTTGTAACTACCATGGTGAATCCCAGATACAAATGGATTTCTGAACGTTACGTGAACAAGCATTTCAAAACACAGCGTTAATGTTTCTAAGATTTTGACTGTGGCTTGACTTTCGAATTATTTATGATCACTTCTATTTTTCATTAGCACCTCTAGATGGTAACCCAGCTTGTACCTCGCGTCGGTGCCTGGCAAACACTTTGATAAATAAGAAGCTGTACACTGCACCTCAAGCTTCAAATTGTGTCATAGATTTGAACCTCACCTCCATCCAGTATGAAACACAATCTGTTGTAAGTTATATTGTGTTAGTTCCATCAATAGTACTAAAACAGAACCCAGTGACCCTACAAACATGGCCCTAATGTGTCTTCTCTTCTTTGTAAATCTTTAAGGATACAAGAACAATGCAGTTTTCCAGCCGGATTAAAATTAACATGGTAAGTTCAAATTTTATTCTCTACATTTTACTTCCATTTTTTTGGTTTGAGTCAGGGGGGGCTTGAAAATCTTAGGCCATCATTAAATTATATATACCAGAGTTTTAGTACTGGTATAAAGAACATATATCATTATTTCCTAGTCTCTTTATTAGATCAGAAGCAGAAAATACATTAAAATAGGAACACAGCTTTTATAAGCTACAATGGCTATTTAGTGTGTATTAAGTGTGACCTCCCCTTACATTTGAGCAGAAGAAGCATCTGGCAGCTTCATCGGGATGCGAAGTTGATCCTTCTACAGTCCAAAGAAATGTGACCAATTGTGTTTTTGGAAGGGAAGCAGCCCAAAAATATTTTTTTTTCTGTAAGGGGTGTATAGGATAAGCTAATTTGAAATTATTGTGTTCAGTCATCGACAATATGTTAAATACAGTCAATATACCATTGCTAAAACAACAAACAAATGGTGGCCTAGTAATTTAAGTAACAATAATTTTTATTAAAATAGATTTTTTAATCTGATCTAAAAATCTTAGGGTTGTCCAGTTACTGTACATGCAAGACATAACTTTTGCCATGATCATCAGGTGTGGACAGATCCAGACCTAGCATGGTCAAAGTCAGCGTATGGATTTGATGAACTTGTGCTACCTGTTAACAAAATATGGACTCCAGATCTCACTGTGGAGAATGCGTAAGTTAACTTTGATTGCTATCATTAAACATGCATTTCCATTTCTATTCTATACACTTGTACACTATACATTTATCCTCAACCATAGACGATTACATACAAGAATCTGACCAAACTTAGTTGAAAGATATTTTTTTTGGTGCAGTAAAATTACCACACAAAATATTTTGCTGTACAGGAATGAGCAAAGGAAGTGTCCAAAATCACTGCCTGATAGTTCTGTTCCCTATAGACTAACAGTGCTCTTTATAGTGTCCAAAATGAGCAGCATAGTGAATAGGGGACCTTCTCAGATACAGGACATAACTAAAAGGTGCTTCACAGGGTCAAGCAGTAAACTTTAAATTAACAGAGATCCCCAGATCCGCAGATTCTGCATTTATGGGTTCCCTTGACATACATAGGTCAGTTGGTGTCTTTAAAGTGTGCAAATGCAAATGTGTGTGTGTGTGTGTACATGTACATTACACGTACCCTGTAATGAATAGGTCCCTGTCTAATGTTAGTTCCTATCTTGTGCCCTGTGCTGCCAGTCACACCCCAGCTCCCCACAACCATGAATTGTATTAAGTGGGAAGGAGAATGAATGAATGAATGAGCGATTGATTGTTTGCGCACTAAAATATTATCGGGAGCTAGTGTGGCTTGGTATTATGCCACTTCCTGTGGACCTACTGTAAGTTCGAATCCCATATGGGGCTTTTGTCTGCTCCGAGGTCTGCCCTTCAGTTCCTAAAGACTGTTATAGTCCACTACATCAAATCATTTTCTTTCATTCCAGAGTGTATCTGAGTGTAAAGCCCACTACTAATGACATACTGGTGAGAAGCGATGGGACGCTGAACCATGATATTGTCATGTACACCACAGTCGTGTGCAAAATCAATCTCTTCACCTATCCATTTGTTGATGGCGCATGCCCTGTGGCTATCAATGGATGGAACCAAAGCTGTAAGATGCATTTTTATAAGTCATGCATGACCGGGACTGCATATTATACAGTATATGTATATACACCGATCAGCCAAAACATTAGAACCGTGCAAACCGTGAATAACAAATCTCATTACTACAGCACGTTTTAAGCTCCGGGATTTCAGTCTGTTCTCGAAGGTTATCATATGGGATGTGGGAGAAATTTTAGGAGTAAACACTTGAGTGACTTTATGAAGGGACAAATTGTTAAGGCAAGACGAGGCCAATATATAAATGACTGAGCCACCTATAATGTCTAATTGGTTTAATGTGGTTCTCTTGATCTACTTTTTGAACTCGTGTGAAAATCTGATGATATATTAGCTCCTATTTATGCAGAAATTTAGACATTCCTGCTTTCTTTTTTTTTCTTTACATGATGGAAGCAGGATGCACTGTGTGAGGAGACAAGCTGGAGCGTTTTTTTGTGTGCTGGGAAATTCTGGATCGGGGCATTTGAGTGGGAGTTAATTTGGCACATAACACATAAATTATTTACAGAACCGGTGATTAATGTTCTGTTTTGACTGATCAGAGTATGTAATTTTTAATGACACATATTATGACATATCATAATTTAGTTCATTAATAAGTAATGCAAATGCGTATACAGGTAAGAGCCGTTTAATGACCATATTGGGTTCAGTAAAACACTGGACATTAGTGTAGACACGTAGTCTTGTATCAGAGATACCTCACTGGCTGAGTCCAAATGAAAAAACACTCATTTCTTAGCTGGGTAAAGCAAAATAATTTTTTAAACATGTTAACCATTTAAGCTGAGTTCTTTCTTGGCAGAGACAATTGAATAATAATTAAAAGTGTCTGTAATGCAATTCTTACTCATCCAAGTAGTTAAGGCAAAATAAATCAATTTTCATGAAATTAAAAGCAATATATGTAAACAAAAGATTGAAGTATGACATGAATTATATTTATGACAGTTAAAATATGTATGCTTTTTCAAATTTGACCAGCGCTTTATGACAAATGCTTAAAAAGACTGATTTTTTTATTATTTTCTACTATAATATTTTCTATTATAATTTGTTAGAATTGTTAAGACCTTGGTCTTAGAGCACATACTTGGATCGGATGGTTGTTAAGCAGCGCTTACCTGTACACAAATATATCCAATACATGAAACGGGTAATCTATGATAATATGATAATGTAAATATATACAAGAAATGAGCTTTCTGTATTTGAGTTATCTGTGTTGGTTCAGCTTGTGCACTGCATGTCACCTATGGCTCGGTGCTGCCGGTTGGATCTGGTCAGGGGGAATGGGAAACCATCTCAGTAGTTCTCCACCAGGACAAAGACAGCAGCACGAACAATTACCTCAATGTAAATGAATTTGCTCTAATAATAAAACGTGTATTGTGTAACTTGTAATTTCTAAATGACTGTACTTCAGAAATATACATATAATATGTAAGAGCTTTTAGTATTCAAATGATGCGGCACAAGACACAAACATAAGAACTCTGATTATAGCTGAACTATCAAACTTCATGTATCATCTTTTGTCTTAAACCTTCTATCACCATCTCCTGAAACAGGTCAGCATGTCCACCAACCCCTTTAAAGCAGTAGTGTCCCTGGTGCTGCCCAGTGGGCTTATCATGGTGGCTGACCTGGTGAGTTTTGCTCTGCCACTGGACGGTGGGAAGCGCAGTTCCTTTAAAATCACTCTTGTGCTCAGCTTCACCATGTTTCTCCTCATCCTCACGGACTATCTTCCTAACAGCGGACACTGCAGTCCTCTGATACGTGAGTAGGACCCCTAATCAGGCCATGAATATTACTTTATTCTATTATTTCTTTGTGCTGATAGGATCTTCTATTATTTGTTGACAGTGATGCAACCAAATTTTTTCAGCTTTACACTTCTAACTTCTGCTTTTCAGGTTATCACTTTTGCTTCTGCCTGTTTTTTCTGGTGATAAGTATGCTGGTGTCCATGGTGTGCACCAAAGTGGCTACGGATGGCAATATCCTGCCCTGCAAATTTCAGAAGCTGTGTAAACCAGGCAAGTTTAAACTGTATTAAGGAGTTCCAACACTCGTTAATTGAGAATAAAAGATCACGATATTTAATTATCATCATCTTTACATGCCATTAAGTCCAATCCGACTCTCGATGTCTAAAGTGCTGTGCAAAAGTTTTAGGCCATCTTTAGAGTTGCTCTGTTAGCAATGGAATAATGACCATTTGTAATTATGTCTTAGTCTTTATTAGAATACAAGAGGATAATACAGAATAAAATACAAGCTGCTTCTATAGGTTACAGTGGAAAGTATTTTGTGCAACCTCTGGATCATTAATGGCCTTTTAGGAAGGGTAGTAGCCAAGAAACCATTTTACCTGTAGAAGAACTGAGTAAAAAGGCTCAAATAAGCTCAAGCTCATCGGATGGATTGGAGATCAGTGGAAAAATCTGACATTTTTTGGGTCCATTCGCCAACAATATGTTATACTATTATGCCATTCTACTAATAGGAAAGCTGTGATATCACGAAGTTCCAGAGCTCTCCAGTGATACCATTTCCGCTCTCTCCCTTTTTCTAAACAGATCCAGGAGCTAAATTTGTCAACTTAACCGAAGACAGGAAGGATCTAGAGAAGATTGCGAATTTTGTGGAGAAGATGGAAGAAAAAGAAAATAAGCTAAAGAGGAGGCAGAACCTTGCCAACAAGCTGGACAAAATCTGTTTCTGGTCATATCTGAGCCTCGATGTCATTTACAGTTTATGTGTAATTGGTTTTACCAAAAGCACAAATTGCAAAGTCAACAATTTTGATTTCTGGAAACAGTAAATCATCCTTTCTCAAATGTGAACGATTATTACATTTACCCTACTCTCAGACTGAGCTCGTACCTACAGATCTAAATTAGGGCTAATGCATTTTAAGTAGGCATCATGATAGCATCTGGTTTACTTCTGCATTTATAAAAGAATATTGGTGACAAATATTTATCTCTTTGGGTAGTGAAATGAGCTTGCTAACATTTAAACATTTTGTCATAAAATTACTTTCTTGATGTCTAATGTTTGAACATGCAGGCTTATGTTAATAAGCAGGCCTAGAAATGTTTGTATATATCAGATTATTTTTTGTTGAACCATGTTCTCTCATTCAACTCATAAATTGACCTTAATGGCATCCATTATATGACAAAATATGATAATTTAGTCAAAATCACTGCTAATAAATCATTTCATAATAATATGAGGCATATAGAAGTGGAATCTACATGAAAAAGGAACAGTAGAATCCTGACCTTACCTACATTATTTTTTTTTAATTATTTATTAGTTTGTGATCTATTTAAATGCCAGTACCAGTGCTTGATCTTACAGTCATAGTCCAAATCTTTTCTGAAGATTGGAGGCATTTGTAGCAGGACGTAGGGAGCTCCATAATGTTTCCCATGTTCTTTATAGTAGTGTTTGGGGTACGTGCAAATGTTTGGAACCATTAAAAACTAGTTAGGAAGTTGGCATTGTAGTTAGGAAACGGCACAACAGCAGAAGTCCAGCAGATGTCGCTAAAATGTGATGATCCGAGCATTTTGAGTCATCAACCCATTGGCTCATCCCAGGAAAAAATGCACTGTGAAATTTCATAGTAAAACTGTAAATTGATTGACAGTTTTATTGTGAACTTTCACAGTTTGTCCATAAAGTTCACATAATTCTACTATAAATGTTTGGTGGTAATTTGGCCGCTTCATGGTTCCACTGTCAAATTTCATAGTATAACTGTAAAATTGCTTGACTATGAACTGACCATAAATTATTTCACAGCTCTTCGATGGATTTTGATGGTAATTTGGTCACTTCATGGTTCTACTTTCAAAGTTTACAGTACCTTTTTACCTGGGAAATGAAGCAAAGCTTCAGAAAGCCTCCTAGTATCTTACTGCTTACTGTATGTAGATGCTGTTTTACATCGCTACAGTGCACTCCCAGGAAAAATGTACTGTGAAATTTGACAGTAGAAGCATAAAGCGGCCAAATTACTGTGAAACTGTGAAATAATTTATGGTCAGTTCATAGTCAACCAAATTTACAGTTATACTATGAAATTTGACAGTGGAACAATGAAGCGGCCAAATTACCACCAAACATTCATAGTAGAACCTTGAAAGTTCACATTAAAACTGTCAAGCTATGAAATCTCCCAGTACATTTTTCCAGGGTTATCACCGCAGAGTATATTCACTAAAATCAACTGTTTGATGGGTTCTGGTAGTAAAATGATTATTTTAACAAAAATATGTTGTTTTTGTCATCATACAGCATATTTAATGTTTAACAAAATTGAGGAAAGTCTACCGGTGCCCTTTACAGTTGGACGTTGTAGCCACATTCCAAGTCATTCATAACAATGTTGCTCCTGAGCGGATGCTGGAAATCGCACCTCTCCACCTAAACTATAAACCACTTTCTAGAAAAAAATGCCCAAATAGGTAAAAAATCTAAATCTAACTCTGTTTTCCATAAAAAACAACTCACGCAATGGATTATGAACCAGATCAGGATTAAAAATGTATCTTTACTACATACACCTGCTCATGCCTCTATATAAACAATATAAACCAAACGTATGTCTTTCTCACACATTGCACTGAATAGAAAACTTTGCATCACGTCTAAAAACACGAGTCAAGTCAAGCATTACTCATGTGGCTTGCGTGCCTGGCCCTTTAATTCATTCACCTGTTTTAGTATTTGCAGAATACTTTTTTACAGAAGTGTGCAATTACAGTCGACAAAACAGACAGGCCATCTTGTTACAGGAGGTTAAATACTTCTGCTAATACCCATATAAACACAAATGATTTCTGGGGTTGTGAGCAGTATCCAAGATCAGAAATGGTACACACAAAATAGTGGTATTTTGTCAGAAATCTAGGCTTAAGTTAGACCTCCCAAACTCATATAAAACACAATTTCATTCACATCTCAAGTGTTCGATCCACGGCTTGTTTTTACTTTGAACTCTTTAACACTTTTCACAAACTGAAACCCTTTCTCCACCTGACATTTAACCTACTTATTTTATTATATGTTACCTTTAAATGTTGTTCCCAAGTTGGCTTTAACGTTTCTTTCAACTTTCATTCATACATCTCTTCTGTAATTCATTCATTCCTATAAACTTCTCTTTTCTTTTTCTGTCACTTCAAACGTTTACACACCTAAGTATTGTCCGGCTGTGCCTCTGTAATTGTATTCAATTTTCACTCTTTAATATGTGAAATTATGTAATTTTTCCTAATAATAATTGCCCCAACTGGACCACACGCACACACTACACAGTAATCATAGGTTTATCAAAAGAACTAAATGTATAAAATTGAAATAAAACTCTTCAAACATTGAAACTTATGGTAGATCCTCTGGTACCTGTGGTTTTCTCCTGCGTCGCAAAACAATGAATACTTTTTTTTGTGAATTATCCTGTGGTGTCCCATCTACATCACGACTGTTAGGACTGAAAGAGAAAATAATCACATCAACATATATTAGTTTTAATTAAAGAAAATAACACACAAACTTTGCTTTAATTCTTGACGAAAGTAATACAATAGGTAAAACCGACAGAAATCACCAAATCACCATCTGTTCCAACACACTAATCTGTAGGCTGTTCTATTGTGCTTTATAATTGCTTTAACTAATCAAGTTGTGTTTAACTAATCAACTTCCGTAAGGAAAACAGGATTTGCTTGCTTTAGCCCTTTTGAATCCAAACCAGCCCCTTTTCAGGTGAATAGCTGTAATTAATGTACTGCTTTACTCTGCTCAAACAGTGAATGAATGCATGAATAGGTCAAAGATCAACAGACTTTAAACCAGAGTAAATTCATGTTTACCTTTCAAGTAGTCCAATATACCACATATATGGTGCTTAAAAGAGGGCACTGTTTTACACCAAGAGTGGCTCTGCAGCTTAACAGGAGCGTCGGATCCTGTATTTAAGCCATTACAGGGGGATTTTGGGTTTCACATTTTGGGTCAAAACAGATTCTAGAAGACAGAACACGTTCATAGGACATGGCAGAACGAATCCTAAAAACCTTCTGGACCATTACAGTACTCGGTAAGACTTATGTGCTTGTGTTTACATATCAGGAGGAGAAATAGGTAGGGGACATTTAAAGCACCCGTTGTTCGTTCGAGTTTGGCATGTTGTCAGGACGGGTTAGCTACTCTAAATTGCCTGTAATGGTCTGTCATTCCCTTGCTTCCTTGGATCCAGTGTTTCCAGAATAGAATACTGGAACATTGGAGCCAATGTGAACTTAATCAGGGTGAAGCGGTTATTGAAGATGAATAAAACATACATAAACTCCCTGACAAATAAAAGGCCAGGTTCAAGATGGCTTAAAAACAAGGTTAATTTAATTTGAAAAGATTATCTGAATGTTTTTTCACACAGCCGTTGGTCTCTCAGAATGACATTTTTGGTCTGGGGTCAGATTGCACCAGTTCTTAAGACAAACATTAACATGTTTGTAAGAATGTACTTACATGCAATTCTTAAATGATCAAGTATCAGAAGAAAATCAGTTTTTTTTAAGTTTGTTTGTTTGTTTTCTTAGGTAGGCTATGTTGCATAAGGTGCAAGACACATTTTGAATTAGCATTTACTGTTATTTCCGTATATAGACTGCTCAGAGAACAGCAAATGGAGGAAAAATAGCAAACTAAAAATCAGGAAAAAATTCTTCTAAACTTCCAAGTTGAAAGTTTGTGAGCCTTATTTCCAGTAACCAAACCGTTTAAAGTCTGGTAAGTTTAGACTTTTGCAGCCTAAGACACGTATGAGGAAACTATTGTAAGGTTAAGAAAACATGTCTTCAAGAATACTACTTGTCCTTAGAACTATTCTTATGAAAACAATTAACAAAAATAAGCTAATTCTTACAAAGTCCTTTAAAGAAGTAAAAATAAATATTCATAGGGATTTGAATTTAAGAAGTAATTTAAGAAGATTTGTACATTTAAGCCTTTGCTGTTGGGTATAACACAGCACTGGGCTACATATTACTATGTGATTTAACACTGCGCTGTTATACATTTTTATTCATTTTTTTAATGTGATGTCCTAAATTTGTCCTGCCTTTGCTGATCACACAGTGTGCTGCAGTCTTACGGTGGGACAATCCTGTAACACACGTCGATGCCTGGCTGACAAGCTCATTAACAAGCAGCTCTTCAGTCCTCCACAGTCTGGAGCATGTGGTATCACTGTGAACCTGACATACATCCAGTATGAGACCTTGTCTGTGGTTAAGTATCTATGTTCTAAAATCTATCTTTCATTCTTTCATAGAACTGATCCTTTTAAGCTGTGCGTCTATAGTAAAGCTTAAACTGGATGTACATCCAAACTAAAACAGCTTTTCTGCTTGCCTTAGGATACGAAAGCTCTTCGTTTCTCGAGCCGTATCAAAATCGCAATGGTAAGTATTCTGTAATAGTGAGAGACCATACAACAATTATGAGGCTACAATAGTAAATTGTATTTCAACAACTATTATTAAAAGCAACGTTTAGAAGGCATAGCTCTGCCACATGTTGTACATTCATAATACCATTGGATATTGTATATGTGTAGTATATAAACATAATAAGCATACATAAATACTTATTATAAATAGGTTGGTGCAGAGGCCTAACACGAAAGACCTGGTTGCTCATGCTAGACGGGCTGGGTTTGAGCATTTCAGAAACAGCTGATGTACTGGGATTTTCACGCACAGCCATCGCTACGGTTTACAGAGAATAGTCAGAATAAAAGAAAATATTCAATGCCGTTCCAGCCGTTCTCTACTTTAAATACTTTACTGATGCCAGAGGAGAATGGCCAGAGTGGTTTGAGTCTGAAAGGCAACAGTAACTCAAATGACCACTCATTATCATCTTAACCACGGTATGCAGAAGATCATCTCTGATGGGTGACAGAAGACCACCCAGGGGCCACCCCTGTCAACTAAGAACAAGCAACTGACACTATTCTCACCAAATTGGGACAGCAGTAGACTGGAAAACGTTGCCTGGTCTGATGAGTGTCAATTTCTGCCGCTGCTTTTGGATGGTGGGGTCAGAATTTTGGGCCAAACTACATAACA
>JAUZST010042522.1:0-25329 GCA_034779995.1 Parotocinclus haroldoi
TTCTTCAAACGTTGACTGGAATTTAGTAAGAACTTGTTTTTTACAGTATTATGCTTCACATGCTGAGTATCTATACACTGTGTTTTAGATTGTTTAGGAAAAACTTGGTTGCAAGTTTATTTTTCAATGAACAAAGTTTATAAGCAACAGTAGTTCTTGTTTGTACGTTCGCTATACGTTTATATCGCACAATAAACAATTAATGGTTTAATGGCTTACTAAACACTTAATATGTTACATAAATTATAGCATGTCCCGTCATACATAGGGCATGTTCGTTTAATCGGACCAGCCGGTTATTAGGACCAAAACGATCGCGTCCCGATGTGGTCTGATTAACCGGATACGACTGTATTTATTATTGCTCTCAGTCTAGGTGACTGTCTATGATTCTGTTGGGGTTTTTTTTGAAAAAGGATTTTTAAAGAACGTTTCAAATAATTTCCATACCGATTATATAAATGTGACAACTGTGGGTGGGTCACAGTGATGTGAGGAAATCGGAGATGAGCATCTATTATTCATGCAGCCGCCTCTACCTTACATTCATGTTCAGATGGGAGCTGGGCAGGGCTGAGCTTTGTTTACTGATGCGTGGAAAAAAGAGAGCAGTCCCTCAGAGAGCCAGAGGGTGTGGTGGCAAGGTGCTGAATGGTGCTGCTTCTCTCTCTCTCGTTCTCTCTCTGTAGGATATGGATCTGATTGATATCCTGTGGAGACAGGATATAGACCTGGGAGCAGGAAGGGAAGTGTTTGACTTCAGCTACAGACAGAAGGAGGTACAGCTGCAGCGGCAGAAGGAGCTGGAGGAAGAGAAGAGACAGCAGAGAGTGAGGGAGCAAGAGCAGGCTCTGCTCGCCCAACTGCAGCTCGACGAGGAGACTGGAGAGTTTGTGCCTCGCCCCACGCCTACCAACAACGCGCTGACGCAAGTTAACACTGCGCCTGCTGAGATCACGCAGGTATGATCACGTACACACACAAACTAAAATAATGTTGTTATGCAAGCTAACATGGCTCCGTTGAGGCTTTTTTACACACCCAAATGCGACTTGCTTCATTAGCACCCCTGCAGAGATCACACGTTTACATAGACAAATTCAATATGCATTCTGATTTCTTTTTATTGTCCGAGATCAAGAAAATACTTGCAAAATACCTGTATTATTGATTTTAAAATGTATTCTTCTGTATTATTCTATAGAATAATTAATACATATATATATATATATATTACATTACTACAACACAAAATTATTATAACGTATATACATGTATACAAATCAACAAATAAATTTGTGTTGTAGTAATGTATTTATGGAGCAGATATGTCTTATTCATTCATTCGCAAGCAGAAACAACCTTAGACAATGCCAATTCACTACTTTAGAGATGGGGTGTCATGGTGGCACAAGACATTATAACCATGAGATCCGATCCTGACCTTGGACTCCACGTTTGCGGACCACGTGGGTCGACCCACGGTACTCCAGTTTCCTCGCACAACCCAAAGGCATGTGTTAGGTTAACTGATCGCACTAAATTGGCCCAGTACAAATGTGTCTGACTAGCATTGATGTAACTTTGGTCCTGCTGCGAACAGCCATTGATGTAATGTATCTTTAGGGTTGCCAGTAGACCTAATGCATGTCTTTGAAATGTGGGATGAAAATCAGAGTAGCAAATAGCACACAGATGCATAGCTAAGGAATCGAGTAAGGAATCAGCTGGGTATTGCTAGAGCGCTAACCACTGCACCCACCATGAGTTTCCTTCCTCTGAAAAGATCCACAGCTCATAATTCATACACAGAAAATCTGCACATCAGTTAGATAGTTTTAAAATGGCCAATGTGCGTATGAGTGAGAGTACCCTATGATGGATTGGTGCCCTACCTGTGGTTGTACCAGCCTTGTGCACTGTGTTGCCAGTTGGCATGGCTCTCCCAACACCCTGATTAGAAAAAGCACATACGAAAGTGAATGAATAAATGTTTCAAATGTCATAAACAGATATGAAATGGTGTTTTAGCTGCGTTATGTTGATCCGATACAAGAGCACTCTTGAACATATGAAAATTGCGAATTGCAGACCTTTTTCTGACCATATGTTCATCCAAACTACAGAGACTTTTGAACACTTGAAGGTACTCCCCCTCTGGGAAATGTAGTGAGGAAAACGGTAGTAACAATAATAATAATAATAGTATGAATATTAATATAATATCAAAATAAGCAGGGGTATATAATTAATCATTTTAGTTTTTAGCTTTCAATACATTATTCAGTAAATTAAATGAGAAATGAAATACTTTATTATAAAATAAGATAATGACTACAAATGTAGTTTAATTTAGGTGCTTAAGGTCCTCTGGACGTTAGCATACACTCCTGCCCTCAGTAGAGAGTGACTTTTGTCACATCATGAACAGTGTCTGAATAGAGATTTGGTTTCTCAAATATCTTAATGTACCATAGTATTATTTAAATCCAGATGATTGGACCCTGTAGATTTCGTGGACAAATTGTATAACGAGAGTGTCTGGCTTCCCCAGCAAAGGTTATCCTGTGTTTGCTGTAAATCAACAAAATTATAACCTCTGTCAGATATTCTGGGTTTTGTTAGGTAATTAAATCACACCACAGTTATGTGCAATGATTATACAGAAGCGAAATTTTGCGACATGGCCATTTTTTTGTAAAGCTGTACAGAGCCACCCACAGGTGATAACAGCAGGTAGTTTGAATGGAGGTTGAGACAGGAAGTATGGTGCTATGAGGCATAAAGTCCGAGATCCAAACCAGATCATTGGTTTCATCAAGTATAATATATATGAAAAACAATATTGATCATCTTTTTGACACTACAGAGTCAAAAATATTAGGGGATACTTCAAATGAAATATCCCATCATTTTGTGAGCACTGTATAAATATAATTTCTTTCACTGCTACCACTCATTTCCTCTCTGAGAGTTCATACAAAATTCTATGAAAGGTGCTAAGAATTTCTGTATTTGATGAGGTTCTTGCACTTGTGCTTTTAAGAATACAGACAGCAGGTACGTAGGGTTACAAAGAAACTGCTGACACGAGCAAATTGATGTGTTTCCACTCACGCTTGAACATAGTTTCCCCATAATAGTGTTCTGGGAAAGCCCCACCCTCCTGTTAGCATGGTGGGGTGCTGCTGCCTGGTTGCTGGGATCCTGCTGTTACAGTGTAATTACGGCAACTCAGGTGGCTCAGGTTTCCGACTAGATGGCTTACAGCTTCAGAGAAACACCTCCCCGCAAGAAGCACAGCTCAGCTAATGCAATATTCATTTGTCCATGTGGTGTTCATGCAAGCGTGTCTCACTTCTGAATTATTGATTTGAAATGGATCAGGGATCTGTAATGTCAGTGGTTGGAGTCGTGTGCTTCCTGCTTTGGGTGTGAAATCAGTCTGATATGGATGCCCCTGGCTTTGTGCATACAGAATGTGGCATTCCCAGAAGAGGATGGAGATGCCATGTCGTTTGATGAGTGCATGCAGCTGCTGGCAGAGACGTTTCCTCTAGTAGAGACAGCTGAGGTACTACATGGGTTTTTGAATATCACAAGCTATTTTAATGTTCTAAATTCCTAACTGATTGACAAACCTAATTGATTTACTGTTTTTTTTTCCCCACAGGCTGCTCCTAATTGTATGGACCCCTCCATTCCTCCAGCTACAGACAACAACCAACTAATGATGCCTGGAGAAATTCCCATGCTTACTCAGAATCCTCTGCTTCCAGGCCCTATGGACCAGACCTGGATGGATTTGCAGGTAAGGTTTGTGGGACACAGAGAGAGAAAGATTGAGAAAGACAAGAGATGGCAGTTTAGCTAAGTAGACAAACAGTGGAATGTCATTGTGATCTAGCCTGTGCAAAGGTCTCAACCTGCCTGTTGCTATAGTAAGACACCTCAGGACTCACCCTCAGTCACACGGTTTTTGATTTGTTTGTTATCTTTCATCGAACTGTGTCTGCTATTCCAAATATGCTGTTTTTTATGTGTTTGGTACTTGTGAATATGTGGTTGTAAGCAATGAATGCTGCTTAACATTTTATATGTAATACTGACTGATATCTTATAATGATAGTAACAACTAGCAATGTGAAATGCAACACCCTTTAAAAATTGATCATCTTAGCTGAAGATTTTATTTAGGATTGTTACTTATGGTATTTTTTAGTCGTTTCTAGACATTTCTTTAAATAAGTCAAAATGAACAAATTTCAGTTAAGACTACTCAAATAACTAAATTCCACTGAGAAGTGGCTTTAATAATCATATAATAAACTCATGTTCAGAAATATGACACATTAAACTAT
Source organism: Parotocinclus haroldoi (assembly GCA_034779995.1). Taxonomy (NCBI): domain Eukaryota; kingdom Metazoa; phylum Chordata; class Actinopteri; order Siluriformes; family Loricariidae; genus Parotocinclus; species Parotocinclus haroldoi. The sequence goes on from JAUZST010042522.1 coordinate 4,362, forward strand.
AAATATTTTCATCAACCATTTAATTTTTTATTTTTTAACCATTTTCTGAGCAGGAAATGCTGAGTGATTAGCTATAGTGCTGGGAAGTGTGAGGAAACTTTTCTATCACTTTTTAAAAGATGCTAGCAGTTTCATAGTGAACCACAGTGTTTTTTTTTGACTGGGCACAACTGGGCTTTTATACAGGTTTCTGGCTTAGTCTACTGTCAGGAGTACATATGATATATATATTTTTAAACTGTCTTTTTTAATATACAATGAAAAGCATTCATTACTATAGTATATTGTACTTGTACTTTGCCCCACATAATTACAGAATATATAAAGGACACATTACACAATTGCAGAATTGCAAATTGAGAAACTGCAATGTATTAAAACGGAACTTAAAAAATAGATATGGCTTTTTTGGCAGAAGTGGTCTTGCCCCCATAATACCTTGAATCCAGTGTGTTAATCATTTCACTGGATTGTTAATATTGCTCCAGCTCTCGTTTTTCCTGTCATATGCTGTGTTTTGAGTAAATGCCATGTCAAGCTATATCTGAGCCTTTGACTTCACTGTTTCACTGGCGCTACTTGTCGACAGCACTGAATATGATTACTGTAATGGCATACACTCTTGGTTTTCCAACCCGTTTTCTGCTGAGATGATGAAGCAAATTGCTGGTGATACCACCATCTGCAAAACAGCATTTCAATAAACTTTGCAATATATAGCCGTTAGTCTGCATTTTGATTTATTCTAAAACCTAAAAAATCAAAACTGCAGACACGGCTACTTTCTTTTGCAAAAGTTCTGCTTTTGCATCTCCAGTCACACTTTCTTGGTTTTGTATTCATTAATCTACAATAGTAATGGAGCCTCTCCCAGCTGATGACAATCTTTTATACGACGTGGCAGTACCCAGAACACCATTTGGTGATGCTGTTCTATGAAGTGCTTTTAGACCCTATATTGGCAAACAATATTATATAATTTATTACCTATTGCAGCGTTACAGCTGATATTTCTGCCATGCTATGACATTGTAGTATATGACAAATTCATACTTGATTGGGAAATTAAATGTGGAATACTGCCCAGCACTAATTACTCACCAGTTATTTTTTTTTAAATTCCTGATGTACTGATAAAGTACTGATATATAAAGTACAGATATAACTTTATTGCAGCCAGGCTGTAGAACGCAGTTTGTATATACGAACAGAATTAGCCACCCAAGGTAAAGTAACCAAGTGGAAGGATAAATATTGCTTTACCTAACTGTTTTATTCAGTCACTTCAGTATTTAGCTTGCAGAAGATTCCCTAAAACAGAAAGCTACCAAAACTTTTGTGTGTGTGGAGTAGTATAAGAAAATCACCCAGCTGCTATGTGAAAGTTCTGCTCCATTGACACCGTGCCCTTGTTTTATTTTCTAGCACTGTTTGAATATCCCCGAGATGCTGGACATGTCAGGATACGTGAACACCAATCAGCACACAGATGTCCAGGAGACCAACTACAGCCAGTATCTGCCTAAACTCACTAACATTTCGTCTGGCCCTCCGGAATACATCAACACTTATGATGGGGCTTTCAGCAGTGTGGTGCCTCAAAGCCTAAATCAAATGAGCCTGAAGGGCCAAGACCTAAACGAAGACTTGGTAGCCGAAGAGTTCTGTGATATGTTTTACCCCAATCTGGAGCCTGAAATGAACAATGCTCTTCTTCCATGTGAAGGCAGAAACACAGATGTACAGCTGGAGGAACTTCCAAACGCCCTGCTGCTCAAACCCATGGACCTTCACAGCCTCTCGCCTGGAAGCTTCAGTACAGGAAATACTGAGGTTATGGCTGAATTCCCAGACTCAGATTCAGGTTTGTCCCTGGATGCCAGTCCTAAAACGAGCTCTCCCGGGAAGTCCCTGCACGGAGACGGCTCCTTAGAATTCAGCGACTCGGAAATGGACGACATGGAGGGTGGCCCCGGAAGCGTGGACTCGGACTACGCAGAAATGTTTCCCTTGCTTTTGCAGAGCAACAGTCCTCAGCAATCGCTTCCAGAGAAACTTGGCCTGAGCGTGACGCAGGACGGCACCGCTAAACAGCCGAAAGTGTCACAGGCAGAGGCGAGCGGATACTCCAAACCACCCTTCACCAAAGACAAGCTGAAGAAGCACTCGGAGTCACGGCTGTCACGTGACGAGGAAAGAGCAAGAGCCCTGAAGATTCCGTTCGCTGTAGAGCTGATCATCAACCTGCCCGTGGACGACTTCAACGAGATGATGGCCAAGCACCAGATGAACGAGGCGCAGCTTGCCCTCGTCCGCGACATCCGCCGCCGCGGCAAGAACAAGGTGGCGGCTCAAAACTGCCGAAAGCGCAAGATGGAGAACATCATGGGTTTGGAATATGAGCTTGACTCGCTGAAGGAGGAGAAGGAGCGGCTTATGAAGGAGAAGAGCGAGAACAGCAGCAATCTGAGGCAGATGAAGCAGCAGCTAAGCTCCCTGTATCTGGAGGTCTTTCGCATGCTGAAGGATGAGCAGGGGAACCCTTACTCTCCAAAAGAATACTCCCTGCAGCAGACATCGGACGGCACGGTCTTTCTTGTCCCACGCGTCAAAAAGACCCTCGTTAAAAGCAACTAGTGCTTTTTTTTTTTTTCCTTCTGCTGCTTCTTTCCTGGTACTACTTAATTCTGTAGCTAAGTACTATGCAAAAGAAGAAAACACTTTATAGGTATTTTGCTTACACTTTAGCAGTAAAATGGCAGAACTATTATATAGTTTTGGCTTATTCTACTTTCTTAATATCTTGATATCGCCTATATTTTGTACTTCATATATTATCTGAGAATGTTTTATCTATATGGTTTGTAAATACATTTATACATTATTTGCTATTGAAGTATCAAACGGTGTACTGTGTATGTTTTAGAATGCTGTTGTTTTGCAATCACTGGCACTTAAATCTGTTTTGATATCTTAATTTACAGTTCTATTGTAACGTTCCTTTCCGACTTCATGCTTTATAAAAAATAAATAAACATTTATTTGTGTTAGTCGGTGTCTGCTGTTCCTGGGGCTACATGATAAAACCTTGGTAATAATTTACCCGACCTATTTACTTTAAAGTTATCTAATCTCTGCATGTTTTATTAGAATACTCAGTGCAGCATAATTTATTAATTAGGGGTGGCAATATGGCGATATTTTATCGTGCCGTGATACGTTTTGTTGTTGCGATACACTTTTCTGAACAGCTCAAAGATATTGTCAGTGCTTACAGAACAATGACCAACTGCATGTTTCCTTCAAATGAATGTAATTTAGTTCAACTGAAATCATTTGAAACGGCACATTTTGAATAGAAATCCCTTAATATGGACTACTTTTCAAAAATATTATCCCTTACTAAATATGGGATACTATTTAAATAGTAGTTTCTCAAAATATGCTGCTACTAATGCATTTTATCTGCGAGCACAAGCATTGTGAAAATGCCTTTAAATATGGTCAGATAATATTTTACCACATCACCCACTCCTACACTTCAGAAACAGCCGAACACAGAACCTACTCTTTGAATGTGTAAAAATGTCTAACACGCATACAAGTTCAGACTCTTTTAACGTCGGCGCACAATGCAGTTAAGCACACAGGCTTATCTGACAGGCCCTCATTGTGTGACCGTTGCCCATGTGAAACCTGCATGATGACTCCACTAAGCCTTGTTGAACAAACACAGAAGAAATGCAGAGCTGTGCACTGCCACCGTGTAGCGTTTGCACTGCCAAGCTCTTCCTCCCACGACCTTATCTTTGAAAACTGAATCCAGCCCCCAGCACCCTTCAGAACCCATTATCCTGCCTGAACAAACAGGAGCGGCTGCTTCAAGGACGTACTGTGGACGTCACAGATTTTGTGTCGCTTTGCTGCTTTTACCATGGTTGAATAAAGACCCGGTAAAATGTTTGCGGGCAAAGCAATTACGAGAAGAAAAATGATCCACTCACACTGATAATTAGTTATTGAGAGAGATAAAAAGACTCAAGATTTGCAAAAAACAACAACTTTATTAAAAGATCATAAACCATTAATGATAAGGCTCACCTTCATCCGAAGATACAAAACAAGCTATACGTTAAATCTGATGAACTACGTATAGTTTGAAATATATATAAATTACCTATAACCAAATCAGCAAGGAATGTATTATCTTCTCACTACCTAACACTGATTTGCAGGGCAAATTTTGATTTGCTGATTTAGTGGCAGCAGTATGTATAGATTGCTATATCTAAAGCAAATAACATTCAGATTTTGACCGTTGTATTTGACCACAATTGATAGAGGAGAAATGCATTAAAAAACACACTGCTTTAACACATTTTCAATCAATGTCAAGGACAATTTATGCCTTTAAACATTAGTAAATCGATGCATTCAAAATTGCTGGCCAAAATCATTACCAAAATCTTGCACACAATGTCTTTTAAATGAACATTTTTTAAATGGCATGTAATATTTCTTTTTCGATATCTCACACGAACAGTGATTACACATCTCCATAGACTGTAAAATGATTTTAAATGGACAATACTTTCGCTGCAGCTTCTCAAACTGAACGTGTTCGTGCTGACCGGCACAGGAGCGAGGGAAGCAAAAAAAAATCTTACTTATTTTCTAATGTTTATTAAAGTAATTCAGTTATTTTTTGAGTCTTTCTCACTACCTCTAATTGCCCTAATCCAACCCTACGCTGCCAGAAAGCACGTCTGTTTGGCCAACACTGAGCAGTGTCATGTGTGCTTCTCTCTCTTTTGCTTCCATCTTACTCGTGGCTCAAGCTAATTTTACTAGACAACAAAGAAAATGTGTTCAGGAAGCACCTTTGGGTGAGTTTTTCTTATTTCGGGCTGCTACTGCTGATAGTTTAGATGATAGTACTTGCACAAAGTACTTACAATTCTCACAAAGCCAGCTGGCCAGCCCAAGCACACACAATGTAGGTGGTTATGCACATGCTATTTTCGGCATAGCTGGAAATGCTTAGTCAGGTAAAATGCTGTTCTAAAAACTGCTCACATTTACAGATGCTGATTGGAAGCATGTTGACTCATGTTCTTCAGGCAAAGGCATAGAGCGTATGCTTATTACGATTTTCTTCAGGAAGATTTTACGCAGCAGAAATGTCTTGTCATGTCAATGTTGTGACAGCTTTTCAATACAGTCAGTGACATCTGTGGCGAGTATATGCTTAAGGCTCAAAGACACAGCATGACTGTACTTATAACGAAAACATTGGAGCTGTAATTCAGATATGGAATTGGTGACCAAGGCAAACCCTGGGCTTCTCAAATTTGTTTTGCAAATGTGCAGGCAGCCTAAGAGTTTGGCTCTGAGTTACTCAAGAAGCCAATGCTAACACTTGTCAACCCAATGGCTTGGTGAGAACAGAAGGATTTTGTTATCGGCTGTTATGTCCGTCTGTCCAATGTATCCGTCTGTCCAATGTCTCTACTAAAACATAAGATAACCTAATCTGCCTCCAGACATGTGACCAGTGCCACATGATGGCAGTTCGAGAGTAATGAGGGAACCAGAAACAGAGCATAGAGAAGAGAGATAAAGATGTCACAGTGTGGAAAAAAATGACACTTGTCCAGCTGTTCTGATCTAATATGATATCACAGCCTGAATGAAAATCCAAAGCTACAGGAGATTCATTAATAAGAACGCTCTGTAAACTTGATTTAAAAGGTTCTCCAAATTCCTATGTAATACAGCAAGTCTGAAATTAGTTTTGTGTTCAATGGACATTGTCACCATTATAATCTTGCAGCTTCTCCTGTAAGCAAAACTTTAGAAAAAGTTGTTGTCCATTGTTTTTGAGACTTTGTTTCCATGAGAAACCTCAACTTCTGAAATTGGTGATGTCCAGCCAAGGCTGTAATAACGAGACTGGTGCACACCGGTACATTCTCAGAAGGAAGAATTCTCATGTGCTGAAGCTTCTGTTCCATGTGCTTTTTTATTACTAATGTTGGACTCTTTGCTATAAAAAAATAATCACCAGTGAGTTTAAATTGACAGTATTTAGTAGATGCCCTTATCCAGAGCGAAGTGAGTTATTGTTGGAAATGATTGAAGCTTTGTGTGTGACTGTAACAATCATAGATGCAAGTGATTACAATATTACGGCTAAACATTTACCTTATTAAGGGGAAATAAACAACTGAAAGGAGGCTCTAGTTAGGTTTGGTCACCTCTATCCTAACTAGGTTAGAATGGCCTAAATATCAGAAGGTTCGTCAAAACGACCATCCTGCTTGTTTCAATGGAATGACAGCCCCCTTCTCAAAGTCTGTCAAATAAGCAAAATATCTTCAAATATATGTGACTGTTTAGGAGTCAAAGATCTCTCACCAAGAGGTACACTATCCAAAAGACTCAGAGACTTTGTGGAGTTGTAGGGGAAGCAATTTAAAACCTCTTGTGGCAAGTCCAAGTGTCTTATCAGACTATACCAGTAATGAGACATAACAGCAACAATAATTCATTTATGTTCTTATCTGCTTAATTCTTAGTCAGGGTCAAACATGCCGTTCATTTATAAAAACTTTAACACGGTGCTTAAACTCAAATTATTTATAAATTGGCCGTTATATTTCCAAATGAAGTACATAACAGAAGCTGGAGGTAGTCCAATTCAATTTATTTCAATTTCTATTGACATGGATGCAAAATAAAAAAGCGGTTTATTTTAAATAATTAAATTTACTATTACATTTACTTTTGTTTAGCCCAAAATTTTTATAGATAAGTACTTATTTTGCTTTTGTATTTCATATAAACATGTTACACAATATTTTTAAATCATGAATCACTCTTATGAAAGAACCCATTTATATTTAGCAGACACCCTTATCCTTACTGACACAATCTGATTAACGGTTTGCTCAAAGCACTAACAAAAGCAGCTGGGCAGTGTCTGGGCTTGATCTCTGGACTTTTTTTGTTCACAGTCCAACACTGTAATGGCTGTGCCACTACATACACACATGCAAATTGAAACCACTGTTAACAATAAATTGTCTCAAGGGTGAAAACTTCATTCTTTATTTTGTAACTCATTTTTGGAAATTTGAAATACACTTATAAAGTAATTTATCCCCAGTTTCTGGATAAAGTCGTTAGTGGTCACGGGAGGATACTAGATGTTAGTAATGTCACAAATTGAGGGTGTCAAAAATTCAGGAACGGACTATATAAGAGTCCACACATTTTTGAGGATATAATCTTACCATTCCAGAACTCCTGCTGAAAAGGTATTGTACAAGATCAGCCGTCTCATTTGCAATCTGTAAATTAAGCAGAATGGTTACTCTTACCTGGTTCTAAGTCTGCCTTGTCCTTCTTCCTCAGTTGTCTCTTAATCACTTGTGTCTCAAGCCCTCATACACACTCACCTTCCTTTGTTGGCTAGCATTGGTTCTCACACCACATGGGGTCGAGGAACTAGTCTTTCTTCACTAGTGTCAGCTGTCATTGAAGAGTTGAGCTAGTCTTGGAAAACAGATACTAGCTTTCTGAAGGCAACACTTTGGCATTTCTCTCCAGAATTGGCTCTTGGTGTTCCCATTTCCGACAAAACATGGTGCCTTGCGAGGTTCTGTCTGACATCCACACGTATATTTCAAAAAGTACCACCAAAATGTTGAAATGTCTGGGTTCTTTGGCTACACTTTCATGACAACAGATACAACAAGCACTCACAGCTGCGCTTTCTTCAGACTCAATGATTCACTAAGGTTATGGAATTTTCTACACGCCTTTATTCAGTCTGGGTTCTTTTTCCACTTTTCAAAGTAATTCAACAATCTAGACTGCGATTTACACAAATCAATCTGTTACAATCTCTCCAATCTAACAACTCTACACTGCAAACAATGCAAAATGACACAAGTACACTAACATAGCAATTGCACTTGAAACTGATAATCACTGCCACCATTAAACCGAAATATAACTGACCCAAAAAAAAAAAAAGAAAAAGAAAAAAGTTTACAGCTAGTTTAAGTTTTCATAATAACATAATTGCTATAAAATCTTAAGAAATAAATCTAGAAGTCTGAGTTTATCATTTAAGACCTTGCCATTCAAAATCTGACTAAAGCATCTACAGACTTGATATTACACTGAAACGATGTTCTGAAATCCACAGCAAAAAATTGGGCTCCGAGTTACTCAAGGGTAAGTTTAAATTGGGTAAAATCTAGTAAAGACGTTCAAAGGAATGTACGTACACTGAGATTCACTAGGTCAAAGTACCTGGCTACACTCGTGCTCTTCTCAGCTAGTGTGATCAGTCCTTCTTGAGACTCATTTCAGTGCACTGACTAGCAGGTCCTGGCTTTCTTTCAGTAATCTGCTGCTTTCCTGACCTCTCCACATATCTCATCTCCTGCTAACTGCCCACCTAAAGCCTGTAGAATAGATACAGGATAAAACACATAGTTATTCTAGTTCAGCACAACTCTTAAGCCTGTTTAATTGGTGTGTTCACATGAACTTACCATAAATACACACATTAATATCGCCTTGAGCCATAGCCACCACCTCCACCACCCCCTGACCCATAGCCACCTGGTAACACAAAAACAAAACATCATGTGCCTGTCCAGAAACTACATCCTAAATATAAAGATGCTCCTTTGACGTCGTGACATGTTCCATGTACACAGAAGTTCTTGTGCAATATGCTCAACTAGGAATAAATAACAGAAGTGCAAAAAGTATAAACGTAAACTACTGTATCAGAAGAGTACATCACCTCCATATGGTCCACCAGTGTTCCTCCCTCCATAGTTATTCCCTTTCATCGGACCATAGTTTGACCGCTGTCCTCCATAATTTCCATCGTCATTGTAGTTTCCACCACCACCAAAGTTCCCTTAAGAGTCAGTGACAGAGCGTAAAAGATTTTTCTAAATATGCATGTAGGTTTTCCACTAATGTATACAATATTTGTTTTCGATTCACTGCAATTTGCTATTTCACATGATAACTGGTTGGTTTTGGGATTGGTTTCACGACTCCCCATTTATATGAAGTCCATGATTGCTCAAGTCACTTATTTTAAAAAGGTATCATAATTGCATAGAACATTTGCACATTAATACCTAATGCAGTGTAAATGCTATATAAATAGTTGTTATACAATATACTGCTCACAAAACATAGGGGTCAAAACAGGGAACAGTCAAAAACATTCCTTAAGTTTGCATATTGTATGTGTCATGTAACCATGTAACCAACCACAAATCTCGCTAGCATTCTACCTAAATGACTGCAACAAACTGTGAAGCTCGTGGTGTCTTTATTTTGCCTCCTGGTGCAAAGTGCCAAGGTGGTTTGGCTTTGGAAAGAAGGGTGTTGGTTGCAAAACCGTATTGTGGAAACCTTGTCGGAGATTGGTGGCCATTAAAGACAGCTCGTCCACTAATTTATTTCACCAGCTGCAGAACAACCACTTCACACAATATGAAGATAATGGCTAACTTTGGGAGTTAGCTGTCCACAAAAGGCTTAACCCAGCAAAGGTACCAGCACAAAAAACACTAAGCAAACCTTAGTGGAGTACTTCTGCAAAAGAATTGCAAGAAAAGCAACAGATGGCAAGACGTAACAAATGCTGTCACTAATTATGTCATTAAAGACACCAAGACGCTAATTCAAGCGGTTGACAGAGATGGGTTCAAACAACTTTTGTGAATACGAGAATAAGATATACAATGTCTGGCCTAAAATGTTTCAGTCAAACAGATTGTCGAATTATTACTACTGACATAAAGATGCAAGAAAATATCAAGATTTTCATTTTATGTCAATATTACACATGTGAACTATACGAGGGGACGAGTGGTGTTCAAAGGAGTGCTCTAGAAAGTGAAATCTGCAGATCTGTGAAATTAGGGGAGGCCCTTCCCATCCCTTAATTCGAACTGAATTCATAATATGTTTGTGTAGGCTGCAAATTCAGGGTTTGCTTCTTGTACTTTCCTGATTTTTGTTAAGGAAAATCAAGGTTACAAGTACAACAGTTTAAAGCATTTACCTCCAAAGTTGGGGCCATCATTGTAATTGGCATAATCCCCATAGCCAGGCCTTCCATAACCACTGCTGCCCCCTCCTCCTCCTTGATGTCCATAACCAGGGCCTCCACCAAATCCTCCATGTCCACCACCATAACCGCTGCCGTAGTTTCCACCTGTATTAACAAACACTGCTACTGCTACCAAATGTTCTGAAACACTCGTTAACGTTATATTCCGTAGTCCACAATGTTTCAAAACGAAACACCAGTAATCCAATAATGTATATTAAAAATCTTTGTTAATAACTGAATAAGAAACATTTTTACTTTTCATAGATCGATAAAAACATTTAGTCAGTTAATATTCACTACAGAAGTGGGCGTGAGGTGCAAGTGTTAGTTCTATGTGGTTCCACTACTAACCAAGACAATTAACAGATTAAACAGTAGGACTGTCAATGTGACAACACCTGAAAATAGTTCAATGCAGTTTACAACATATTTTTTTTACTGCTTTCCACAGGAGTCCATGTCTAGGACCTGTAGTTATAGGTTGTATCTCAAACAAGGAATATTCCCTACATTCTGCATACTATATTGAGTAGTGTTAGTTCGCGCTATTTAACGACCGCCTTACATACTGTGAAACAGGACATTGACTGAAATATCCAAAATTTGACCTGATATAACCATAGTCAGTCTTTTCATACTACTAGAACATGTATAAATATATGGCATTTTCAAGAAAACTGTATGCAAACATCAGAGATAGCACAAATAACACGAGTGGAAATGCAGCCGTTTACACTGCACCCGTAAGCTATCTGAATGAAAAACAAATTATTTAGGGCCAAAAACGAGCAAAAAATGTGCAATTGAAGTTTTTAAATATTTGAACAGTACCGGTTAATTTATTTATTTTTCACTTTTTAAGCACCTTTTAATTTCACTGTGTTGAATTTTAATGCTTCTAAACTGCAAAAGCACAAGTACCTCATGTAACCATTCATGTAAAGGAAAAGTACTTGTACATTTGTATAACTTATTAGTGCTTAAATATACAGCATCTTAATTTACGTGATGGGATAAAAACTCAAACAGTAACAAATCCATTTGTGTAACAATCAACACATTCGTTAATCATTTCTTTGCGGGAAACTTTACCATTGCCACCAAATCCATCATAGCCATCACCACAATAGCCTCCTGTGCCTCCTCCATAGCCACCTGTGTAAAAAAAATACAGCTGCTCGACTGTACAACACAAATGGTTGCTGATATACAGTAAGACCATTTTTCTTTCCTACCTCTACTGAAACTACTGCCTCCAAAACTGCCCCCTCTACCCATGAAATTACCCCCTCCATCACCACTACGATCTGGAAATGTACAAAATATACAAATATGGGTAATTTTCAGTGCCTATTATGTATAAACCACACGAAATGTGATTTATTATTTAGTACCGACAGCACGTAGTATAACAAGTGCCTCTCAAGTTCTGCACTCACACGATGTTTAAGTGATACTTACACCTCTGATTAGACATTGCCTGGATTTCTTGTTTAGGTAGTGCTTTTCTGACCTCACAGTTGTGGGAATTTATGGTGTGGTATTTTTGAGCTGTAGGGAAACTGAAAATTAGTATCATGTTTATACATTTACATGCAAATAATTAAAAAGCTGAATACTCACTGACCAACAATTTTATCCACAGTGTCATGGTCATTGAAAGTTACAAAACAGAACCCTCTCTTTTTTCCTGTTGATCGCTCCTCCATAATGTCAATGCTCTCAATTTTCCCATATCGCTCAAAGTAATCACGTACATGATCCTCATCTGTATCCTCCTTAATCCCACCAATAAAGATCTTTTTTACTGTTAAATGGGCACCAGGTTTATTTGAATCCTAGATAAGCAACGGAAGCAGTTTTAAAATTAACCAACCTTTCATAATTGCTTATCCATAAACACAGAACATTAACTGATGTTATAATGTTTAACAATAACCATTCACAATTATACCTCTCTGGAAACAGCCCGTTTAGGCTCAACAAGGCGACCATCCACTTTATGGGGTCGAGCCGCCATGGCTGCATCTACCTCCGTTACACAGGAGTATGTTACAAAGCCAAAGCCTCGTGACCGCTTGCTCCCTGGATCCCGCATCACCTGTACAGGTAAGCAGTTAGTAAATATATAATTGATGTGTTGGTAGTGTTGTCTTGGTAAATGGTACAATCTTCTGCTAACCTCCACTTCAAAAACACTGTCAAACAAACATGATGTCACTAACCACACAGTCTGTGAGACTGCCCCATTGCTCAAAATGAGCACGTAAGCTCTCTTCTGTTGTCTCGAAGCTTAGCCCACCAATAAACAGCTTCCTCAGCTGTTCTGGGCCCTTACTCTCTTTAACCTGTTAGAACAGTAAAGAAAAACAAACAATATAGTAGAGTAGTATTCATGAAGTGAGCTTGGGTGATTGCAAAAACATCAACAAACAAACAAAAAACAAGAGGTACATTCATTTCCATCATACAAAATATAATTTTGAGGTTTTATTAGCATAGTGCTAACAAAATAGTGAGGACATAAAAAAAACATATAAATACTATAGGTGAAAATCTTTTACTGAGGAGAGGCTTGTGTCTGCCCACTCTGGAAGTTTCTCAAATCTGCACACAACAGCTTTGGAGCTCAATAAGAGTGACCATTGGGGTCTTGGTAACAGCTCTAGGCTTTTTGGTAACAGCCCTGACTGTTCCAAGACATAAAGATCTAGCTATATTATTGCTTGAGATGGACACGCATGACTCCATACACAATGGGTGAGCTGCCAGTGTTTATATTTGGTACGTCTGCTGTCGTACTAGTTTCCCCCAAATTACTTCATTTGTGTATGTGTAGAATTTCTTATAGATTGCTCATATATTCTGCAAATGCTCCTTTGATATCGTAAAGTTCAACATGTAGCTACAAACATTTAGAAGAGTGCAACCATGCACAGCAACTGCCTTGCACCCATTCCGATATGCCAAGTATAAACCTAGCTTTATGGAGGACACTGTGTTTTGGGGAACTTTCAGTGCAGCAGAAAAGTTGTAGCCTTCTCCTGATCAGTGCGTCCACACAATCCTGTCTCTCGGCTCTACAAGCAGTTTCCTTCTTCCTAATAGCTAGGTATTTGCTCTGATATGCATCGTTATCTGTGAGACCTTAAATAGACTCGTGTGTGTGTGCGCGCGCGTGTCTTTCCAAATCATGTCCAATCAATGAAAATGAACACAGACAGACTTCAATCAATCTCTCACACACACACACACACACACACACACACACACACACACCACCTCATGTCCAAGCATTTTGCCCATTTTAATAAATGTGCACACTTTGGAATACCAGAGTTCATGGGAGATGTTGCTACTTCCTTGATATGAGTTTTTACAGGACATGGTGTCTGATTACTTACATTTCTAGAATATTCCAAGCTAGTGGTTCGTACTGAACCAATCATACCAAATAGTCATACTAAAACCATAAGACCAGAGTTCACTCCTTACATACTTGCTAGTAAAGTACTATGCAATTTGAGACAAATCCCTATTCTCTCAAACGCCATTTTAGTGTTGTTCCATCGTTTCCCTCCATGTTAGAACTATCTGCTTGTTAACAACAACATACTGTGCAGTCAATATCATAAACGACACGCTAAAAAATACATTTAAGCAAAACATTAATACTAACAGAGATACGGTTCACCAAGCTGTCAGTAAAGGTAAACCAAACAGTGTATAAATAAAACAGGATATTCGTATAAAACCACATGCTCCCCTGTTAATCAGCGTGCAATAACTGGGCTACTAATTTTGCTTTCTAGTTGGTACGGTAGTAACTAACAAATGTGAAACTTCATAGAATGCGTGCAGAAACCATGACCTTAACATATAGTTATTTAAATATATAACGATATAGAATGGTTGATTAGAAATTATTCGTCCGTTAGGAAAGGACTGTCATTAACTAGCCAATACTAGATAACGTTGAGTGACGGTAACCATGTTAGCTAGCTGGTCAGCCGCATAGGGAACTGCCGCGCTGTGCAGCTACACATATATTATGATTATAAAAAAGAATAATAACATATAACAACAATAACACGTCAATTAATTTGCGATTACCTCCATGCCGCAGTGCCTGGCACAAGACCTAAATGTGGTTACAAGCAATCCTCACATTACAACAAGCTTTTCCCCGTCACAAATAACACCATAAGGCCTTCACTTATCCACCAAGTGTGCACTTCGGTGAGGCCGCAGTCATTGGAAGTCCTCGAGTCATCAAGGGTATATGATTTACAATTAGAACACAGCGAACGCGACTTCTACAATAGTAGTAACAGATGCTTGTGAAGATGCAGTTTCTGTTTAAGTTAAACGATGATTGAAAAGTAAGTTAATTTACAATAAATCAAAATAAAATGTGTAGCCCTGCAACTTTTAAGCAGTCTTTTACAGCTTGGCACCCTAAAGAGTGAACAGTGAAATAGCAAATTAAAAACGAATTCCAAACATAAATAAATAAGTACTGAAAGTACTTTTTATTCTTTTTATAAATTATTCTAAATTATTCTTGTCTTTAATAAATTCTATGTTTACTAAATTATTACTGGTGTTTCGGAATGGGAGAAAAACCGCAGTTACTTGTTAGCTACATGAGCTTTGTGGCTCCAGTACAAAAACAAAACCAAACAAAGTCTTCTGTCGTTTCTTCTTTAATTGATTTATCCTGCTAAGGCTTGTGGTCTCTCAGGTGCCCAACCCAGAAACACTGATAAGAGTACACAGCAAAGTTACATTGCAGGGTATCACCTTGTGGTAATTTCGAATAACCAGTCCAACTAATGGCATGTTTTTTGGCATGTGGGAGAAACTAGAGCACCCAGAGGAAATGCTACAGATAGGTGGAACTTTTAATGTTGGACCTGTGTGCCTGTATGCCAAGTGAAAAAGTAAATAAACAAACATGTCTTGGCTAGTTGGTCACAGAACTAAGATTAAAATATTTTGTTAACTTCACATTAGCATGTAGAAAATAATGGGATTCCCACAAGGATATCCTATGCAAATGACTTAACGGTTTATAACAAAGCAGTTTAAAATGATCAAGTCACTTGATTTACAAGTTTTATAAGGCTCTTTGGTAGTGTTCTAGTAACATCTGTGAGAATATCAAGTTAAACTTCCTCACGTTAGCAGTCGCATACAGGATTATGCAAATGGCCAGTTGAATAAGGGCAGGTATTTGTGATTAAGATGAGCTAAATCTACAGTTGAGTGCTAAACCTTGCATAACACTAGAATCAAATTAATCAGAAATCGTCATTGTTACAGCTTGAAATGAATAAGTATCCAGTTTTTGCTAGTGCTGAGGTCACCTTTTCATTTGCTTCCGCAATGAGCTGCTGCACCATTGTTAAAGATCATCTTAGTGGCATCAGATTATGCCATACCTTCACCTGATTCAAAACATCACCATGTGAAAAAGCCAGTATCCACCATCTGGATACTGTATATAATGCTCATAAAAAAACCTTATTCCATGCTGCTATTTGTCAATCACATTATGCCACATTATGCAGACGAATTATATTGTTTGGCAGAGGACAAAGATAAAGAATACTATGTGTAATGTTCTGCTTTACATTGTGGCAGTTAAAAAAACTCCTCAAATAATGTGTGTATATAATCACTCCCATTCTTTCTGGCATCTGCTATGAATACCAATAAAAAGACTTGACTAGAACTGCTGATGAATATGAGGATAATTGTTTATTTTGTAGACCTGTCTTGTCTTGTCTGTCTGAGTGCAATTGTTTGCGTGTTACAGCGGGATTAAAGGGCCCCATTTTTATAGCTTGTCAAATTTAACTGTTGATGTCTTGGTAATAATAATAATAATAATAATAATAATTATAATAATAATAAATATATCCGCTTAAAGGCAACCCAAAACTTCTGTATTGCTTTACCTTCGTCACACAATGCTAGTTAAATGGAGCAGTACGCCACCTGCTGGTTTTGCACGGTCCTACTATAGAAATTTGAATTGTGGTTAAACAGTGGTTGCTACCAGTGTTTATCACACGCTGTACCTGGAGTATAGAGATACATGTATTCCTTGCCGTTTTTAGACACATAGTCCAACTCAGTTCAGGCTGAAAAAGCTAAGTTGGCTGGAAAAGCCATGTGCAGGCGTATTGTCAGTGACCACCAATTTTAAACCCGGCTACTTATTAGATTACTATAGTTTATCCCTGAAACACAGACAACGTAAGCACCATTCTGTACTGATTCTTTTGACATTTGATGTTATTTATATTTTCAAAGTGAAAGCCTGTCATGCTATCCGAAGTTCATTGAGTATACAGTTTTAGATCAGTGGTTCTCAAACCGTAGTATGTATAGGCTACCACTGATGGTGGGAAAGGTGGTCTTATAAAGGTGGTCTGCCCGATGACCCTGGAAAAAAGTCCTTAAGAATCTAAACTTTCAAGATAAAAATAAATACAGTTAAAATCATTTGTATTTTTGTGTTTAAAAAACCCAAATTGGGCTACACAGACACCTGTAGTTCATTACATCTATGTCACGCTAATTGCTTCCCACATTTGAAATTTTCTGAGATGTTCTGAGATGTTATGTTATGATGTTATGTCTTTTTCAGCTCTCTGAAACATTAATTAAATTACTTTTATATCATGGTTAAAGGTAACAAAGAGCAAGAGCAATGAGCTCAAACTGGTAAATTAAACACACCTGTTAAATTAGTTGAAGATAAAGTTCATCATCTGCCCTTGCACCATGCTAAGTTATGTACATGAAGTATTACTAGTATTACCAAGCTCCAAAAAAGTACTATGAGATACTATGAAAAAAATATAAGTTTGGAATTGACCTGAAGTGGGACAGAGGAAGCATTAATACATAGTGGGTTGTGTTCTTTTCTGAAATTGTTAGCAACAAGAGCACAGAACTTGCACATCTAAGAAGACATGAACACTAACCATGAACATTTTAAGGGTAAACCTGTACAGTCAAAATGGTTATTGTGTACAAGTGTATGTGTGGTGCATGTGTTTATGTGATGAGACTCACTTGGAGGGTATGATTTGATTATTAATAATGGGTGGTAATTATTCTAAAATGTTTGAAAACAACGGCTTTAGAGCCTTTCCACATGGATATACATACTATTTCTACACATTGCAATCAAAATATGCATTGGACTGGTCAACCGAGATTCAGATGAATTACCTTAATTTTTACAATTATTTCCTCTTCTGAATGAACACCACCATTTAATCATGATTATGCGAGATGACCATGCTTAGTTAATGAACACCACAATTTAACTATATTATTGAAATCTGTGCTTTGGCACATCTGCAAACATGTATTTCTTTTATTATTAATCTATGACTTATTCAATGGACCAAACAAATTCATAAGATCTTTGGTTGAGGATGTGGGGGAATATAAATAAATATAATATATAATAAATATCTCCTAATGTCGTTTAATACGTTTATAATATTTTTGTTGATAACTTTTGAAGCACAAGAAATATTGCAAATCAGCAATTGGTTTTGGTAATCGATTCTAGTCTTCCTTGATAGGTGACATTACCACATTACCACATTCCCAGTGGAAAAACTTGCCCTTGATCCAATATGCAGTTTTTAAGATGGCAGCCATGCTCTGGACATAACCTAACAGATTGTACCCCTCACCCATTTCTTGCTGGGGTAGCTGCAGATTTGAGCAACCAACACCCAGAAAGGGAATTAAAAGCAAATAAAAAGTCCACGATGTGTCCTGTGGCTTTTGACTTACCCTTAGGACTATATCATATGGATTTTGGGGGGAAATGACAGTTATATGCTACTGTGCCTTCTTTCATCTGTTGTGAGTCATTTGAGTACACACTAAACACTTTGTAACTCATCACTCAGGGCAATACGACAGTACCTCCCCGTAAACCGATACCTTTTAATAAAGGGATTGTTTTGATTAGGCATGGTGTAAAAACGTGAAATCGTAAAACACATGTTTTGTCCTGCAGATGGCGGTATAGAACTGTGAATGATTTTTTTTTTTCATACCGCTTAACATACCATTTTCTCAGCAATTTCTCCACAGTTATTAGCACTCCTGTTAATGATGAGTAAAATGATTATAAGACATATACAAAAAAAACAACAACAATTAAGTAAATTTAGTCTGAGACAAAAAAAATCCTTCATCAATAAATAATTATCTTTCACAAAACCAAATGTGCCACAGTTATCACTCAACGCACTTAAATACCTTGTACAACCTTCCATTGCCAATGAAACTTCACTTATTCGTCTTCTATAACACCATATAGCAAGCGTTTTGAGAATACAGAGCAGGGAATTTGAAACCCCTCCTCTCTACAGGTCCCCTCTTGTGCACTCTGGTGCATGGTAGAAGCTTGGTTTTGTGTTCAGTAAACTATTTTTGTGATGATCTGAACATATGCTATTGATCATTGTTCTTCTTGAAGATCCAGACACAAGGCATTTTCAGGTTTTTGGCAGAGGCAGGCAGATTCTCATTTAAAATGTCCTGGTAATTCATGGAGACTCCATTTATTTGGAGGAAAA
This sequence comes from Parotocinclus haroldoi, assembly GCA_034779995.1. Classification (NCBI taxonomy): domain Eukaryota; kingdom Metazoa; phylum Chordata; class Actinopteri; order Siluriformes; family Loricariidae; genus Parotocinclus; species Parotocinclus haroldoi. The sequence continues at coordinate 23,142 of JAUZST010042522.1, forward strand.
AAAGCCTCAAATATGCCTCAGCCTTCCAAATAATCTGTGTTACTATCCAACATTGATCTTTGGGGTTGTTTTGCCTCTCTTTCTATCATCCTGTGTGAGGGCATTAGTTTGTCACAGTTCCAGTTGATTGGAACTTTTTAGCTATTGACCAAAATATAGATATATGCATTTGCAGGAGAGTAGTTCATTTTTTAGGTATTCCCTGACTTATGAAGGTCAACAGACTCTTATTTTAATTGTGTGTTTTCTTCTTTGCCCTATTATGATGAATGACTTGATGAATAAAGAGAATTTGACCTCTCTGAAATGACTTACACACAGTGTGCAAAGTGAAAGACTGTAGGATAAAGTTATGCCTTTTAAAAAGAAGCAGGATGAACATAATAAAATACCTGAACACTTAAAGACTGCATGCTTTATGAGTTTTCTAAAAAAAGTTGACTTATGAATTATTTTGGCCAGGTATATAAAGCACATAAGGTGAAATAAAGGAACCCTCTCAATATGTCCATTTGTTTAAATAATGTTATGTTATGCATAAAAAATTAAAACAGGATGTTCCTTTTACTTCTTAATCAATGGGACTGTGGTGGCCTAGTGGGTAAGACACTGGACTATGGACCAGTAGGTCCAGAAGGTCCAGGGTTCAAATGTCACCTCTGTCAAAATGTCTAATTTAGACAACTTAGTCTTCTCCTTTACCTAGATAATCCATACACCTCATAGGTGTGGCATATTAAGATGCTGCTTAGACAGTAGGATTATTGCGGAGATGTACTTTAGGCTCACCACAATAAAAGGCCACTCTAAAATGTGCAGTTTATTTTTACTGTATTAAGGGGTCCCAAAAATCCATTAAGATTCTTGTGTGCCTCGCACATTGTTATATATCTCCCTCACATAGTGTTGATCAAGTTGTTGATTGTGAGCAGTTAAATGTTGGTCCACTCTTCTTCAATTGCTGTGCAAAAATATTGGATATTGTCGGTGTATATGCAGATCTAGAGCATGCTCGACGAGTGGCATTCACCCACTAAATGAATGAGAACTGGGATGTTTTCAGCTTTCAGGAATTTTGTACAAATCCTTGCAACATGGGGTTGTGCATTATCATGCTGTAACATGAGGGGAAGGCCACTCGTATCACAACATTGTCGTCAGAAAACCGCTCACCCACACAATGCAAAACCAGGCTTAATCCGTGAAGAGTACAATCCAACGTGCCATACACTATTCAATGTGAGCATGCGCCCACTCACGTCGGTTACGACGACAAACTGCAGTCAAGTGGAGACTCGATGAGCATGCAGATGAGCTTCACTGAGACGGTTTCTGACAGTTTGTGCAGAAATTCTTTGGTTATGCAAACCATTTGTTGCTGCAGGTGTCTAGGTGGTTGGTCATACGATTCTGAAGGTGAAGATTCTGGATGCATATGTTCTGAGCTGGTGTGGTTACATGTGATCTGTGGTCTGTGGTTGTGAGGCTGGTTGATGTACTGCCAAATTCTCTGAAACACCTTTGGAGATGGCTTATGTAAGAGTAAGTAACATTAAATTCAATGGCAACAGCTTTGGTGGACATTGGACTGCAGTCAGCATGCCAATTGTACGCTCCCTCAAAACTTGCGACATCTGTGGCATTGTGCTTTGTGATAAAACTGCACATTTCAGAGTGGTCTTTTATCATGGCCAGGTACACCTGTGCAATAATCATGCTGTCTAATCAGCATCTTGATATTCCACACCTGTCTCGGCAAAGCAGAAGTGTTCACTAACACAGATTAACATAAATTTAAGAACAATATTTAATAGAAAATTTAATGTACATAGAAAAACTCAGTTCATGAAAAATGGGAGCAAAACCAAAATTGTAGCGTTTATATATTTGTTCAGTATATATATCCTCAAACTCTTAAGTTTGGGATGGGTTTTTAACTCAAGCTCAGTGTTGATAAGAGACATTTCTACAAAAAATAGGGGATGTTGTAAAGTGAATTTAAAGTGAGTAAAATTAAGCATTTGATTTCATTACATTAAACAAGATAAACAGAAAAGCAAATTAAAAGTCAAAAAAGTTGTTTGATTACACTAATGAGATACAAGCTCAATTATGGTGATTGAGTAGCAAGTGACATATTCATTGGGGGGGGGGGGGGGGGGCCGAATAATGTAAAACTGGATGAGTT
>JAUZST010042533.1:0-26436 GCA_034779995.1 Parotocinclus haroldoi
CACTCAGATAATGTGGGATCAGACCATGTAGAGCTTTATATGCTATAAGAAGTATTTTATAATCAATGCGGAATTTATACATACTACAGTGCTAAAAACAATTCACCACCTCCTGTCCATTAGAGAACAGAGTAACAGTATGTAGAGAAACAGATGGACTACAGTCTGTGCTTCTGCATGGTAAGTGGACAAATGGTTAAAATTCAAATGTGTTTCTTTAGCACTTTTTACAGCATTGTCTCAAAGCAGCTTTGCAGTATTATATGATCTTAAAAGACCAATCCCAAATTGAGCAAGCCTAGGGCGACAGTGGCAGGGAAAAACTGCCAGTGTAATATTCGTGTGTTTCGAATGTATTTCTGTACAAATTGTCTTCTACCATGAGTAAATGTTCCTTTATTATTTTAGACCAGGTCTGCTGAACATGGGCGAGCCAGGCAACCAGCCATGGCTAGCGGACTCATGGCCCAATGCATGCACCAACCACAAAGACTGCAGCATCAACTGCTGCAATGGGGGCAACGGCACCAGTGACAGCAACTTAACCACCTACAGCCGTCCAGGTAAGAGCAGCCTTCACTACAATAGCAGATCCACATTCAGTCATGCAGTCTGTGCCTTTGAGTCACTTGGTTTGTGTTGGGAGTGCAACCTAGGTACCTTACCCAGGTGTCAGAAAGTTAATTGTGTGATTTGTGCACTGGCTAAGCGCATGGCTACAGCAAAGGGCGCAAAAAGTCATGATAAAGCCAGCATGAAACAAACAAACGAAAAGTTACAAGGACAATGCACCGCAGGGAAAAAGTTATAATGGCAATCGTGAGTGAAAGTCTCGTATCGAGAGCACAGCAACATTAATTAGGGTTTAAAGGGGTACGGTGTCTGGGAAAACCCAAAAAAAACGGGGTCTAAAATGAGTGACAACTGTAAGGAAGAGGTGTTCACATAGATGGTCCACATTTTTCCACTTGTCTCCCAACGTTCCTGCGTTCGGTGTTCTTATAATTCGTTCTTTAGTGGTTGTTCTTATGTAGAGAGGCTTACAAAGGTTATTAGTTGTCTTTCAGTCTTGGGCTTGCATTCTAAGCAGTTATGGGTTAAGGGGCTTGCTCAAAGATCAACCACTGACAGCAGATGAAACCACCTCAGTCCTCCACAGTATCGCATGTGGGGGAACCAGAGAACCAGTTAGGATTTACTGTACATGTCAAAAGGGTTACAAGTGCAGAAAATAACTTTTATAGCCACGCTGGGGTTAAATACAGTTACATGCTGAAATGTTCTACATTTACCACCAATCGGAGGAAATGAAAATATACTTATAGTAGGAAGTACGTAAGGCCAACAGAGTCAGAGCTGGGGATGAGAATTAATAGTAAAATAAAAGTATAATGCATGAATCATTGAAATCTTTTAAACCTTCTAGAGGAAAGAACCTGTCACACACTTAAACATTAAGGGTATAAAAACGAATCGTATTGCTAAAAGCTAATAGAAAGTTATCATCGGCATAATAAAATTGCTACAGCACGTATGATATAGTGCAACAAGGTATGATCCTAAAAAGTCGTTCATGCTTAGACTCTTGTCAATTGTTTCAGCTAAACGTGCGGCAATACAGCGAGTGAAACAAAAAGAAAGGAGATTTTTCTGGGCCGTACATTACCTTTTATATGTTTATATGTCATTTAGATCAATGCTGTTGCTTTGCTTTAAATTCCTGGGCTCCTTCAGAGCCAGGGTGGCTGTGACAGTGACATTTTCAGTTCCAGCAGAGCCTGCCGTAGGTAGCAGGATTTCATTTGTATTAGCTAAAACACTCGTACATCACCTGCTGCTGCTACCTTCCGTGCCATGCTGCTCAAACAGGAGCCAACGTGTGGGGAAAAAAAAGCTGTTTCCAACAAAGATTTAAGCCGATGCCATTTTCAGCATAACTGTTGCACATTTATCCTGAAACATTTCTTACTGACCATGGCCCAGTTCTGCAGGTCTAGGGGGAGCTGCCCGTTTTCTGTTACTGCAGACCAGCTCATGCTATCTAACTGGTCTGATAGATCAAACATTAGGCCATGATTAGACAGAAGCACAATATAATAGAATACGTCATTATGAACATCTGGAGAATTGAAACTCTTCAGTGAGGCTCACCAAGCCTCCTGCAGCAATTAGCCTGCAGTGGAAAGACGCCGAGGAAGGCACTGAGCTAGCATGGCTCTAATTGGCTTCCTGCAATAAAGCCTAGGTTCTTCGTTCTTTACGGCCGCCCCACTTGTTTGTTTTAGATACTCGACTTTGTTGCGCTGTTAGTTTGATCGGGTAAGGAACAGAAATCGATCCGTGCGTGTGTACTTTGCAGGCGAAAGTGTCGTTGACTCTGGCTGCATTTGATCTGCCATCTGTGCTCACTCACATGCATAAAAGCTTTACCTACACAGTTGTGTTTCCGTGCAGCAGCAGCAGTTGTGTCACCGTTAGGTGCCATCAACGCTTGACCGCGGGACTTGCGATGCTAAACGTAGGAATGCTAGGAATTGACTTGCAAGATTTCCAAATAGGTTACACACCGCATTACAGGTCAGCGGCAGCAAGAGAAAGTCTTTTATAAGTACAGATTTTCACGTTTATGTTCACTGATCACTTTATTAGGTACTGCTACTTGTTTCTGCACTCGTTGTCCATTTTATCAGTTCCACTCACCGTATCGTTTCATTATGTAGTTCTCCGACGTCAACAGTAGATATTATACAAGTATTTCAGATGCGTATATGATTACATTTACGCCATACAGTTGTTTACGTCCCGCGTATAATATGCTCCATCTTATCTTCTCAGCTGACTGCATTGCAAATTATAACAGCCAGCTGGACAATAAGCAAGGAGTGCTCATAGGCTCAGACTCTGCCGTGTACAGCGACGTAGACCTGTCTAACAAACTCAATGAAATGAAGACGTTTAACAACCCCAGTATGTGCTACATGGGCTCAGGAGGAAGCCCACCTACTCCTTATGAACCCACCCCTTACGCAACAACTCAGCTCATCCAATCGAACATCATGAGCAAGAACATTGGGGCTGGGCCTGGCGACTTCAACGACAAGCGCTGGAAGTCGCAGCAACAAAAGCCACCAGAAATCACATCCCAGTTACAGTTTAATGTTATGGAGCAGAACAGACTGAACAAGGGTGAGTGTGTGAAACAGCACGCGTAAAGCGGTAGCTGATGCTCCCATTGTTTGTGATTTAATGGTTGCGTGCATGCGTTTTTGTCCGTGTCCTCAGATCTTTGCAGAGGGGACGTTAACTTGCCCGCCACCATTCCCTATAACCAGGCAAATGAGCACAGCTCTGCAGGCTCCTATCACAGCTCAGACAGGGCTAGCAACAGCACCTCGGGTATGATGCAAGCACTCACACCATCAGAGAAACCACAGTTCACACAGTAGACCTACTTACATGTTTTATGGCAAGCGCTGCGTAGAGTCACGTCAAGTCAGATATATTTATATAGCACTTTTTTTTTTTTTTTAACAATTTAGCATTGACAGAAAGCAGCTTTTCAAAATTACCTTATTATCTTATAAGGCCAATCCCAAATGGAGCAAGCCTAGAGCGACAGTGGAAAGGAGAAAAACTCCCCGAATGCTCTAAGGAAGAAACCTTGGGAGGAACCAAGTCTCAAAAAGTGACCCGTTCCCCTTGGGCGGCCCAGATATCAGATGGAAGAATCAAGAGTGAAATCCGTTACATTACATATCAGACATTCTTTATCTGAAAGCTTGCTTTTTGATAAAGAAAGTTTCGATGTTATAACTTGCCGCAGATCTTATCTAACTATATATATATATTGATTGTTGATTCAGTTGCGTTTCAGGGCCACCCACGATAAACGAAAATCCGCGAAGTAGAAAAGCTATATTTATTTAAGTATTTACACACTATTTTAGCCGCAGAACTTGCAGAAGGGCTTTAATTAATTCAGTCAATAATGAAACTTTCACAAACAGCGGTCACAACACCGCAGATAAAAACTCGTCACGTCAGCAAGTAGCCACTCTTTACAAGCTATTTACTCGGAAAGCGGCCGATGCTCTTTACTTATATATTTTTATATATATGCGTATATAAATATTATAAACGATCAAGACCTGTTTGTAACCATAAACAGGAAAAAAAGCCATACTTGAAATGCACCAGAACTGTGTTTGAAGGTCATTCTTAATTGTTTCTGTCACTCAGGGAGTCAAGGTCATAAAAAAGGTACACGCACCCCTAAGTTAAACAAGCAGAATGCAGTGAACTGGGCTGAGCCATTGCCTCCTCCTCCTCTTAACCCCCCACCAAGCCGCAGCTCTGAGGACTACCTGCAGTCCGTGGATAAGAGGTACCGCACACACACACACACACACACGAAAGGCCAGGTATTTGTGACTTTTGTTGTGTACTAAACTTGTGTGTTTAGTTTTGATCAGAGCCGGATGTACCTGCATCAGAGGGACGCCGAGGAGGAAGAGCAGGAGAGCTTGGTTAGGTGTCCCACTCCACCGATAAGAGGGACCACTGCCTCCCCTTTGGGAATGTCCTACATTCACCAATCGACGGTCACACCCTCCTCTCAAGGAGAGCTACACAACAGTCACGAAGAACACAGGTACTGTATTAAGAGTTATAAAGAGTTCTAAAGAGTTCTTACATTGCCCCCATGTCAGCCCACGCTTCTTCCAAAGTCCAGGGTATTAACTTGGCCAGTCGCTGTGGACTGGGGTCTGCTAAAATTGGATTTTCTTTTTGCCACAAGAACCCTTAAGAAATGACCAATCTCAGTAAGAACAACATAGCTATTGGACTGTACTTAATACCGTTGCAGACCTGAGGAAAACAAAAAAAGCAAAGTTGTAAAAAGTCCAGCAAGAGGAAAACCGTAGCAGCCCACCACTTAATCTAAAACCCCATACTTCAGCTTGTGTTCAAAAGATCTGGCAGTATGAATGAGCGTTCCATACAGAAAATAAACATCATTCATCCAACCATCCGGCCGGGTCCACAAAGGTTCCCCACGAAACGACATGACCCACCTGCGTACATCAGGTGCCATACAGCTGCCTGACCTACTCTCATCTAGTGAGGGGTGACCCCCTACCAGTCTGTGAACTTTGTAAGATGCCTTTTACAACTGAACGCAACCAGTCATAACCAAATGCCCTAAATTCCATAACAAACACCGAAAACCCTCAAGTCAATGGACTTTTTATCCAAGCTAAAACAAGCAGCCACGCGAGCTTTCTGAGAGACTAAATACTCACATCTAAAAATAGCCTTATAATGACCAAGGCTAAACAAATCCGCTTACTGTAGTATACATTTCTGGACATGTTATTGACCTGACTAACTAACTAACTAACCTTCAAACAGAAGAACATTACTACCTTCATTGTAATTTCGCCTGACCCACATATACAAGATATTGGAGCTAGTCAATGTCCAAAGGCTTATTGTATTTCTAAAATAATGCCGATTTAAAAATCTTTAGGTTACCTGCAATGTTTTTGCATAGGGAAAAACAGAAAGCAAGCTGGAGCAATACTTGAGATCATGGAACTATCCTGAAAAAGTCCTGGCCCATGATTCCCCATCTATCACATTTTGCAGTTGGCATTACATACATTACAACGTTCTCCAGACATATGCCAGCCCAGACTCATCTGTTGTATTGGCAGACAGCAAAGCATGATTTATCACCTGAGAATCCCAGAACCTCAGAGTAATGTCATTTACAGTTGAGTCGAGCAGCTGTAGCGAATGTTTAAATTTGAATGTAATAACAAAAGTGGCGTCCTGTGTTGTGAGTGTTGGAGCCTTTTGAGCTCTCCAGTGTTCTGTTCCACTGTCTGCCTCAAATTACAAAGGATGGCTTCATATGTTTGGCTGTACTGTGTATCGTTTGCGGTGCTCAAACTACATTGGCAATGCTGATAAAGCTCAGTTCTCCCTCTTAGGCGGCACACAGCGAGCCCCCCTCCTCTGCCCCAGCCCCTCTCACCCTCGCACACCTATGGCTATATCTCCAGTCCGCTGGTTCTGGAAGAAGAACGCGATGAGGATGAGTGTGACCAGACAGATGGTGAGTCAGCCCAGAGGCAGTACCGACAGCATCCCGGCTCACACTTTCAGCCTCAGCAGATCCAGCAGCAGGTTCATCTCTCACGCCGCCTGCAGCTGCACAGAGGTTTAGAGCAGACTCCAGCCTCCAGCACAGGCGACCTGGAGAGCTCCGTCACCGGATCCATGATCAATGGCTGGGGCTCGGCCTCTGAGGAAGATAACGGCTCTTCAAACCGCTCCAGCGCCATCAGCTCTTCTGACGGCTCCTTCTTCACCGACCCCGATTTCGCCCAGGCTGTGGCCACAGCGGCCGAATATGCTGGCCTGCGAGTGGCCTGTTATCCAGAGGCAGGGCCTGAGGATGTTGGAGGAGGCGGTGAGTGACAGGGAGACATGTTTCCACTGAGCTTCTGTGGTGGATACACACCGATGAAAGTGAACTTGATCTATTCCTGGCGGTGAAGTGCGGGAATATTCCTCAAACTTTCAGCTATGTTTTTCTTTACAAAATATATAAACAGGAAAAAATAAATACCTAAACCCAATCTAAACAGCTTTGGAGCGCCTAAGTGTTTCAATCATCTAACGCTTGACCTTGTTGTCATGATATTACATATTCAATGATCTGATGATTGAAAAGATCATAATTTACCTCCTATAAATAAGCTTTTCTGTTACAGTTCTAATTTGCTGGTGCTGATGACTATGGGAATGTGATATAGATAACATTTTATATTTTATATTGTATAATAAAACAGACAGTCACAGATATCTGCATAATAGAGAACATGGAATTTCTTCAACAGTCCCCCAAACCCCATTCAGTAATGTCATAAAACACTATTTATAATTTTGTGAATTGATTCCTACATATATATCGTACGTATCGCATCAGATTTTGCACATACATGGAGTCCATGCAAGCATTTACACTAGTGACCCCAGTTGTATATTCTAATGTGATGACAAACTTAACACTTGGTCTTGGTTCCTCCCAAAGTTTCTTCCTTCTACTGTCAGGGAGTTTTTCCCCTTGCCACTGTCGCCCTAGGCTTGCTCAACTTGGGTTTGGCCTTTTAAGATAATATAAGATTGCAAAGCTGCTTGAAGACAATGCTCCGTTGTAAAAAGCGCTATGTAAATAAATTTTGACTTGCCTTGAATTAACACTGACTCTCCAAACTTGCAGACTAGACTAACATATGCCGCTGTTCCCTATATAGGCCAAAGATACCACATTGGCCACCGTCCCAGTAGTCCAGTGTCCACAGACAGCAACATGAGCACGGCAATGATGCAACGGAAGCCACACAAAAAGCACAAGCAGCATGCAGGTGGACACCAGATCCAGCAGCAGCAGCAGCAGCAGCATCAGCATCAGCAGCACCATCCGGAGGAATACACAGACGGTATGACGCTTGAGCTGACGTCATGTCATGTGAATGTGCTTTTTCACTTAGAACCAAACTTTCTGAAAAGGTTTCCTTTTCCACAAATCACAAAAATTTCTCCTTCCCATCTCCAGACCTTTCCATGCCCCTAAGTCCCTCCTCGGTTGGCGTGAAATCTCCCAGTCACGGTCCCAGGTGTGGTTATGAAGAGCGGGGTGCCACACTGCCCAGGATGGGCTGTGGAGAGTCCAGAGACAGGAGAGGAAGCGCAGGAGGATATCGGACAAGAGAGGCCTCAGCTGAACGACGTGGCGATCACGATAGACAGCGGAACACACACGGGGGGAAAGGTGGCGGCAAAACACGTCAACATGCAGGTAAACGTAAAGCACAGCAGTGTATTACACTCTAACTCGTACTGGACCATCACTCACTGTGAAAACCAGTGGTTTCCAATGTCATTGCCCTTTGTTTTTTGTAGTTGCAGAGGATATTCCTCCATACAACCGACCCTCATTCCCCACAGTGCATAGTCAGAGGGAGACCCCCAGCTCGTCCAGTTCTATGTCTTCCCGAGGCTCTGGGGGCCGCCGGCGGGGGGACGCAGCATCGGGAGGCCGTAAAAACCCCAACGATACAGTACTCTCCAGTCTGGGCACCTTTTCCCACCAGGAAGAAGAATTAGAGGTAGGACACCAAGATCCACTATGCAGGATTTCTGAACACTGGTATTTGGTCCAGAGTTTCACAGTTTTCACAGTCCATTTTCCCACCACCTGCCTCCAGGCCTGAGACATCAGCGAGACCCGAATTCAGCTGATGGGTTAACATACAGCTATACGTAGAAATAGATCCGTTAAGATTTAGAATAGCTCTATCAAGCCGGGCAGCATGGTGAAAGGAAACTTTACTACAGCCATGATATAATAAACCTCTAAAAGTCGAGCGCAATCAAGGCAGCTTCCTTGTCATGAAGTTTCATCGTAAGTCAAGGTTTAATTAAGCAATCTTTCATTGGAACCCATAATATGAGGTGGTGTTATTATCGTATCATTAATGTCTCATATCATTCACCTTTAATTATATGGACCTGGATCTTAAGACAGCCTCAGTATACGTTGTGGATTTTGCATTTCCTGTTTGATATTGATTTACAGAAACACTCAGGAGCCTTTTGGTAGGCAGGCTGTATTTCTGGGTATAATAAAACTTGATTTCCCAAACATGCCGTAGTACAAAATCCATTAGTTTTAACATTCGCACTAATCAACGAATTAAATTCCCAGATCAACTACTTAAATTTTATGTTTTGCCTCGGTTCCAACACTGCTATAAAGAAGATAATTAGAAAAAGATTTACAGTACATCAAACTGAAATTAGAGGAAATTACCGTGGCTCATTAAGCCGGAACAGAGTCGGTCACCGCTGTAGCTTAGCGTTGGGCTGACTTGATATTGGTTTAGTATTTTCTGAACCTTACATGCAGCTCTACTGCTCGGAAGTTGGAGTTTATTTTAATACGCTCTACATAGATTTGAGTCTGAGTCTAAATTGTTAAATGAATATAAACCTGTTGAATAATGAATCATTTGAAGTCTAGCTAGATAGCTTATTAACTTCTGCTAACTTCTCTGCCGCACGTTACAACGTTTCACACAATGGCATGAATTGCATTGATATAAATAGATGCTTTGTTGCTGATCTCTCACTAGCTAGCGTGAAGACCGCACAATCTAGACAACGATTATTATATGGTGAAGCTGCTGTTCACACTTGTGTTCTTTGTTTCTGTCAACAGCTGCTGGAAAGTTGAGGATAAAGAGGAGAGTCGGGATGGCATAAAGGTTCCTGCCAGTTGAAAACCATATACGATTCAGACCATCTGCAGTCATTCACGATTATGTAAATGATCTGTCATGTCCTTACAGGGGAAAAAAAAAACCTGACCAATGTGTAATGTTTTTTTTAAAAATCTGCTTCAATATTTAATCTCTCCAATGGGAGAAAGAGAGGGAAAATTGGATGGCTCCTGAGTTTCTTTTGTATAGGTGATCCCTTCTGCTTTAAAACCGCGCTCTTGGGTGTTTGTTTGAGTTTGTGGAAAGTCGGTACGTTCCCCACAAAGTCGCATCTGCCTTCTAATCTGGTGGTGTGAGCATAACAGAGACTGGGCGTGGGAGCAGTGGACCATCGGCAGTACAAAAGGAACGCTCCACACCGATACTGTGATACAGTACTTCAGTCTTCCCTCTCAGTGCTCTCCAAATGTATTTTCTGCAAATAAAATGTTGGGCATGAGGGTAGTCGCTATTGTAAATTTACCAAATCAATTAAGTATAAAGTGCTGCCATTGGATTTCTTTCTAATGCACTGTTGTCATTTTGTTATCGATGTTGTTATTGTTAATGTATGTTTTTTTTTTGTCTTTGGTTTCAAAAGCACAATCACTAAACCTTTATTTTAACCATTTGTAATTATGAAGCGTTCTGCGTTATATGAGGAGCAGCCTAAGTGGTGTCTCATTAAGCATCGTGTTTGAGATTGGATTTCGAAGCGAGACCTATTTGCTCTTTATTTTTTGCAAATGAACAGGATGGAAATGAGACCACTCTTTCCACTGACGGTCTCATGCAAGCCATGTAATCGTGTTACCTGAAAAGAGATAGACAGTGGGGTAGCAATCCGTCATCTCATTATGAATGACTGCGTGTTACATTAGATGAGACAAACGCACTTAAATGAGGGTGTAAAAAACAAAAAAAAAAAGAAAGAAAACGTGCAATGGGTAACACCTGTCATTTTAGAAGGCTTGGATTAGGAGCGTCCTTTCCATTTTGTATTGAGGAGTGATGATCCCAGAACACGATGTGCACTGTTGTTGTAATAATAAGAATGTCTGCCACAACCAAACAGCAAGTCTTTAGACTTTATCCGTCCCTATGTGGACTTGACTCTGCCTGTACTGTATAAAAGTGGACTTCATTATGGGATCTCGGAACATGGGGATTCCTGTGGTGGTGCAAAGCACTGCTGGGCTCACCTAGCACACAGCTGCTTAGATTGGTTTGGATTCATGCTATTGCAGTACCTTTTTTTGTTTTTGCTTTTTTTTTTTTGTTTCGTTTTGTTTTCAACTGATGAACAATGTGTGTGAGAATATGTTCTCTGGAGAAAAAAAAAAAAACTTGTGCTGTCCATCATTGTTTGGTGTTTAATATGTTGAAAAAAAGTACAACTGCTTTAAATTGTCAGCCATACCTTTTCATGACTGATGATCTCATGCGTAGAATAAAATACACAGTGTCATTTCCCGCCTTATTTATTATTAAAAGATTTTGCAAATGCGATGTTGTGAGATGTGCGTCTGTTTGTGGGTCGTCTTGCTGTGATTGTAGCATTGTGAAGGACAGTACTTCATGGCCTCTGTGGTATTAAAGAAGCCGCTGAACGCTGAACTCTACTCCGCCCGCTAACTGACCTTTATTCTCCAGAGAGTGGTGCAGCTAGAACATTACTCACGTCGGGTTAGAACAAAAACTGCAGAGAGTGTAACTGCAGAGGTAAACATAGCGATAGCAGTATCACTCCAGCTTGCTATAGCTATAGTATAACTGTATAACATTTTATAACTGTACATGTTGCTTTTATATTTTGGAACTACAGTAGCTAACGTAATACAGTACTAATCACGCCATTGCTTAAACACCTAAAGAAAGAAATAGCGAGGTAATAACCAATATTCTCATTGTCTCATCGTCTTCTGTGTTTTCTCACCCCGGCAAAACTGCCTGTTGGCCAAAACTCTTATGATAATCTTATGATTTAAAACGACTTACGAGCGAAGGAGCTTTCTGGAGATCTCAGAAAAAGTGATGATGATGATGCTCACCGTGCCGGAAAGGAGTCTCTAAAGAGTTTGGACTTGACCGGTCCACAGTCATGGAGATTGTGTTTATGTGTAAACGTGTTATACAAATTTAAGGTCCTCAAAGCAGCACTTCACATTTATGTCATTTAGCAGACGCCCTTATCCAGAGCGACTTACAATTCATGCAGTCTTACAATCCAAGCAATTTGTGGCTTAAGGGCCTTGCTCAAGGACACAACGGTGGCTGACGTGAGAGGGGTTTAAACCCTGGACCTTCTGCTCCATAGTCCAGTACCTTAACCACTAGGCCACCACAGTCTTGATGTATGCTTGGAGCTACATGAACTGACATAAATTATGCTAATAATGTATTGAGAAGTTTAGGTTACTCGTTTCACATACATTAATACTTACTTACTAAAATTACTTCTTTCAGTTGACGACCTAAAACTGGGTCGTGCAGGTTGGGTATGATCGTCAACCGGTGTCTGTCGCCAAACTGTCCATTAACGCTGATGGCGATGAAGCGTTGTGTTCCATTTGTGTTATCAGTGCCTCAACACAGACCTTTTTTTTATCATCACAAAACATTACAAAAACACAAAAAGACTATGGAAACGTCCAATCAGCTGCCAATTTCGATCAATGACCTTTTTCCACAGAAGGTATTAATGCGTGTGTGACATATATCGGTCATAGAGGTCTAGTAACAAGCTGCAGCCATTGTTTAATTAGCAATCCCAATAAATTGGATTTGTAGAAAACGCCCGACAGGACCATACCACTCTATTGAAAGGAACATGATTATCTAGTGCGATATCTTGTAATAATTACAATTATTGTGTTGATTTTTATTTAATGCAACTTCTTCTCCCTGGCTGACATCAGCCACTGAAATTACTCTATTGGGAAATGAAATGAGACTCAGTTTAATTAACCTCACACATGAACCTTCATGGTTAATCACAACACAGTCGTTATGTGCTGTCAGGGAGAGAGCGGTAGGCTCTCATTATTAGAGAGAATGTATAGCAGGGAAGAAAGTGTGTGTGTGTGTTTTGCTTCGTGGACATCCATGTGCTTGTTGAATGCAGTCCAAAATTACGGTCAATGATATGGAGTTTGGCTTATAATCGCTGCTACTATAACTATATAACTACATACTCCTAGACTTTGCCATTTGGAATGCAGTAATTAGTGTTGCTACCAAAAGCAGATGTTGTTTACATGCTACAAAATGTGGTCCAGCAGCTGTTCAAGGCACTTACAGTGAAGGCAGCTTTAGCAGGGAACAGTAGCAGCACCACGGAGAGCTAGGGACGGCCAGAGAAGCACCCAAATCTCAAGATCGGGCATCCTACTGTCCCACTCCCAGCAATTAGGGAATTCATCTTGTCTTTATTTGACTAGATTTAATGTCAGAAATGTACAGGAAACTTGCCATAGTCACTGAGAACAGAATCCGATGGCCCAGTGGTTCAAGTATTCCCACTGCAATGCCGCGTCATCAACTGTGTTCCAAGTGTCAGAGGGGTGAAGCAAGCATGCGGCGCGAGCGGCTAACAGGTTGTCCGTTTCAAGAGCTATGCAGTGGTGATTCAAAGTTTGCACAGGTAAGGCATATTTACAGACCACAATATGTTCCTTTTGAAACAGGTCGTTGACTGGACATGACATCACCGGTCAATTAAATACGTAACTAGTATTTTCACAAGTTTGCAAATGTGATCTAACAAGCAAGTGAACACACGGACGCTAAAATAGCTTATAGGCTTCCTCTTCTAGACTCCCGTCTCTGCAGTAATAACGATTATTTAATATTACATGTCTGTGAATGGCAAAAGTATGAGAAACATTGCGTCCAGTACCTGTTGTGTCCACCCCCTTGTGCGGATTTTCTACAAATCACAGACCTGAAAGGACCGACTTCTCTTACTGCGGCTGATAGAGTCTTCCCTTTGGCCTTCATCTGGATCATCTGCCACCAGAGGGTTTCAGTCACCGTCAGAGAAAAGTGGAAACTTGGACCGCCAGCTAAATTAGTTTTGTTATTAAGGAAATACAAACCAGGCGCCAGATTAACACCAATACCTTGCATGTGAAATTGTTACCTAACTGTGATGTGTTTTTTTTTTTAATTATCTCATTTAGATTTTTTATTCTGTGTTTTCGAATACATACAACTCGTGAAACGAGCTTAAAATAGTCACATAGGACCACACCGTGACCTTGATATTTAGGAAATTGTGTTTTCGTCGATATATACAGCGTCTACCTTTGGCGTTCTTAAATGTCCAAGCGGAAAGCTTCAGTCCATGAGAAAATCCCTTTGCAATCTCAAAGCAGTATGAGAGAAAATAATGCGCCGTGCCCCTGGACGTCCGTGGGCAAGAGCAAAATCTCTGTATTTCTGCGAGAATCCATAAGTCCTCAGCAAGACACTCCGTAGTGACCCCACTGTTATCTCAATTCTATCTCAGACTCCTCCACACTCCAAAATCCATTTTATTCCCAGGAAACGTAGGCTGGCGAAAAGGATATCTCTCGCTCTGGAGCAGACACGACTAGATCACACTAAGTGATACGTACACAGTGTGCGGCAGTTCATTTTCCACTTAATTTGGCGATGTTGGTCGAATAAATGGGAGCGGCAGCGTCAACATATGGTTACTTTATACTGGGGGGAAGGAGGGGGATGATGTGCAGATTTTGATGCTAGATCACCGGAAAGCCGAGACGAGCCTTTCTTGTCTGCATCAGCAACAAAACCAGGTTCATCTATCTTCATTAGAGCCTGGGGAGACAGGAAGATGGCTTCTACACTCCTCATTCTCTGCCACAATTATTAAATTACAAAATGACAGCAAGAAAAAAAAAAGCTGTAAAGCTGTTATACAATTATACATGAAGAATACATCAAAAATTAAGTACACAGAATCTTGTTTTATTACAATTTCCACTCACATGACTCCTCTTTGTTTTTTTTCCTTCAACCGATGGAAAATGGCAGTTCTTTATAGCCTGGGTTCGAACTGGAATGTTCAGGGACCTAGGGACAAAACTGCGAACATTTGTGTTTGTATATACAAAGTACATGCAGTCAGTGAACACTTTCTTTTCAGAATTTGTGTACACTGCCTCATTCATTCACACCAATCAGCCAATCATGTCACAGCGGTGCGATTCGTAATGAGTAATATCAGCATGGTAAATTGATCTCAAACATTTCCCCTCTCACATATATATATAAATAAATAACTTTAGTCTGTGATAAGTATGGCCTTTAAAGACCTAATGCGTATTTGTAACATATATTTGTTAGGGTATTTGCTTGTATGCCAATGAAATATCACGCTCTGTTGTCTCGGGGCCAGAATTCGCATGCATTTCCTCTTTTTTTCCCCCCCAGCTTTGTTATCTCTCTGTTCACACGCTGCTTTCCTGCAGTCAGATAATATTGATCTGGTCAATAAAGTGGCAAAAGCGCTACCTCGAGTATCTAAGACCCTGTTTCCATGCAGCCTTTTCATGTGTCTGTAGTATCAGGATTAGTGAACAATCCAGCAGAGATTACATATGCAGGTAGAAATAAACAGTCTGATCTGATATAATCTGTTTGCTCAAACCGTGTAAGGTGATCCGATATGCATTTTAGCCAAGTGTTATGCAAGTGCATTAATCACACTCCAAAAACTCCTTAACCCCCCCCGTCAAAAGGCAAGTGATCTAAAATGCTGCATGCATTTAAAGAAAGAACAGAAAGTATGCATGTGCACTAAATGCACAAATCAAAAGGGAGAAAAAACAAACAAACAAAAGGTTGGTCGCTGCACCATTTTACTTATGTGTGCAGACGTTATTTAACCCATAACGGTAACTTTATGTCAGTCCCGGTCATAATCCTATTAAAGACTATGTAAAGCTGACCAAACATGGGCTACACATTTTTTTAAATAGCTACATTCCACAGAATGGAGGAGGCTACCAGGAATTGTGAAATCTCTTACGTTTAAGCACCCACACAAGTCCGGTATGAAAACACAGAAGCACGGGGGCTTTTTCTACGTTGGTCTTAGAAAATGTCCCGGTTTTGTTCTGCAAAGCTGCAGAATTGCAGTGAAGCTGAAGAGCAGAGATAGAGACACTGTTCCATGGGAGAGATGTTAAATCCCCCTTCATCCCTACACAACGAAACAGTCGAGGATTAAACTCTCCCCTGCCAATTCCTCCTCCATGCCCAGTCAATTAAGGCTTACAGAGGCCGGTAGAGTCCCTCCAGTTTCATACAAATCAAATCACAGGAAGTGCAAATGGTGTTAATCATGGAATAATGTTTCTGCCTACGGTTCTGGACAAAGGAAGCCCCATTTTTCATTGCCATGGTTCATTAATCTTGCCCAAAAAAATGTTTGACCTGAAGGGCTGTATAACTCGGCCTTAAGCACATGTTCCGGTGCTGTTGGTTCACAAGGAGACAAATGGTACTGAACGCATTTAGTTCAGCAATAAGTTTGTATTTTCCTACTAGCACTGAGGCGTTGGAACGCAGGATGTTTTAATCAAACTGAGCCCGGGTGTCTTTGTGGTTGAAATGGATGGAACAGTGGGCCTCATTCAAACAAATTCCCTCATTACACATTCCGGCCACCATTCCACAAGAAGAGCAGATCATTGTGTAATGACTATGATTTTCGATTTCACATTACATTTTCGACTTCAAACACGCAAGACTGCATTGTTTAACTTGATAAGAGCATGCCTATTAACTATTCCATGCTTATTTGTCTAGTTAATCTCTCTCACACACAAAAAGTCCCAGTTAAAGCAAGCGAAGGGATTAAACCTGCCATTCCCATTATTCCATTCTTAAATAAAAATCAGTTTGGGTTCGTCCTGCTAATGAAATCCTGGCTCCACACTGATTAAAATGCAATGACATTTTATATTGCAGTATTGTCGTTTTTTTTTGTTTTTGTTTTTTTACCGGAAAATGGTCCATTGAATTTTTAAATCTTAGAGGACGTGTGTAATTGAAATTCACGAGAAGGCAAGTAGCCACAAATCAAGAGGTGGTTATATGAAATGTCTAAGACTTGGATAGACCACAGTATTCAGCTACACTCGTACCAAAAAAAATCAATGATTTGCGGGTTATAAAACATCTGCACAGACCTACAGTTCATACTCGTTACAGTGTCCATGTCTCTATAATGCAGTGATGTACTCGGTCCTGTAACCACGTACCCACAAACTGACTAGTGACTGAAGCCGGTGGATTTCACGCCACTCCTCATTGGACTGAAAGAGGTCCAACATCTGCTCTGCACTGACAGCAGTTATCCGGGCCATCTGTTATGCGCTTTAACCAAAATGATCAAACAGAATTTGAGGTCAGTAGGAAGTTTTTGATCTTGAGCACGGCTTTAAATCCCTCCCAGTGCGAGTGTGTCTGACAAGTATCGTCATAGCCTTGCTCCTATCATTATTAGCCAGTGATGACGTTGAATACAAAAACAAACATCCGAACACAATGCCTAAAGATAACATGGCTTTGTCTGTCCTTTTGAGCTTTGACTGTCTGGGGCACAACCAGACCGACAAAATCCTTACAATAAAATTTTTAGTAAAGCAGGATCATTTTTATGACCTTTGAAACGGCCTTGCAGTTCTACGGTTGGACAGCTGCTTAAAGACCTTGAGGATGAAGGTGTTTCTCTCCCCCCCCCTTACTTTTTCCAACCCCTAACGGCCATTAATGTCATTGCACCCAATGCTTCAATATTTGGTGTAGACACCTTTACATTCCAGCACTGCCTTAACTCTAAGGGGCGCCGAGTTTACTGGAGCTTCACAGGTTGCTACTGGAATCCTCTTCCGCTCTTCCACGATGACATCGCGGAGGTTAGAGACCTTTCACTCCTCCACCTTCCATTTGAGAATGCCCCACAGATTCTCAATAGGGTTTAGGTCTGAAGGCATGCTTGGCCAGTCATGAACATTTACCCTCAGTTCCTTTAGCTAGGCAGTGGTCATCGTGGACTTGTGTTTGGGGTTGTTATTACGTTGGAACGCTGCCCTGAGGCACAGTTTCTGAAGGGAGGGGGTCGTGCTCTCCATTAATCCATGTCCTTAGTCTGCTTGTCTTCAGCAAATTGTTCTGCTTTCTTGTGCATCAACTTTAGGCTTCCTTCTGGGATGACGGTCATGCAGAGCAATTAAATACAGTGTGCAGTCTGAGCACTGACAGGCTGACCCCCCACTCACCCACCCACCCACCCACCCACCCCTTAGCCTCTGCAGCAATGCTAGCAGCGCTCCCATGGCTGTTTTCAAAAGCCAACCTCTGGATACGATGCTGAGCCTGTGCACTCAACTTCTTTGGTCGACCAGGGTGAGGCCTGTCCTGTTAAACCGCTCCACGGCCTTGGCCACCATGCTGCCGCTTACTTGCAGTGCGCTGGCAATCTTCTTATTGCCTAGGCCATATTTATGTATAGCAACAATAGATCGTCAGAGAGTTCTTTGCCATGAGGGGCCATTTCGAACGTCCAGTGACCAGTATGGGAGAGCGTGAGAGCAATAGCACCAAATTTAACACACCTGCTCCCCATTCACACCGGAAATTTTGTAAAACTAACGAGTCACTTGATACCGGGGGAGAGAAAATGTGTTGTCAGCGGTTTTGATATCACTGGCTGTGGGTCAAGTTATTTTGAGGGCACAGCAAACGTACGCTTTTACCAAAGTGTCACGCCTTTAGTGTTGTCCCACGTTGCTCCACGTTTTTTTTTTAGGGCTTTGGAGATTGGCTGTAAAGTACAACCTAAATTACTTCCCACTGTATGTTCTGTTTTATCATAACATTTATTTCACTTATTATAGACAACTATTATATACTATTATACCGTATTATCCATCATACTGTTTTTTATTTATTAGGCTAGGCTGATGCCCAGCTCTTCTGCCAATCTGGCCAATCCTGTACATACATACTGGACCAATTTGGAAACACATGAACACAAACTCCACACAGGACAAGGTTGGGCTCAAATATCTGTAACTGTGAATTGGCAATGAAACTATAATGTAAGCTGGTTAATCTGGTAATTTAGTAATTTGATATCTTCTTATAGGCCACCCAAGGAAGTTGGCTCCCTTTTTGAGTCTTGGTTCCTCCCAATGTTTCTCCTTTCCACTGTAGACTTGCTCAGTTGGGGCAGTGCCTAGACAGTTCTATTGCTCTATTCTAAAAAGAGCTATAGGAATAAATCCGAGCTCGACTCTTAGCCCAGTGCCAGAAATTGCAGCAAAAATCTAATTTCAATCAGGCTTCAATTATAAGGTAGTGTCAAATAAACAGGTTTTATAGGAGTTTGTCAGTACAGGTTAGGTCAGACTCAACATCTGAAAGGATACATGGTAAAACTGCAGCTCTGACTTGGAGCAATTTACATTTTAGTATTCAGCCCGACTACAATGCCTGTCCCATATTACTTAGAAAGAGGAGATGAGGGAATCGAGACGAACGCCACAAATTCAAGGACATAATTTCGTTACTGATTCTATTGAACATGCTGCACTTTTATACACTCGTGAATTAGACATTTTGATATGGGTGGATGCCTGCATGTGCATGTGCATGTGTATAGAGAGACCTAAGAGACCTGTGGGCGATCACAGACCTTCAACAAGTCGAAGACAGAATGCTTAACCACTTCCGAACAGATCATTCTCACAGTTCTCTATAACAGGTGACAAACACTAGTTATCTAAGGTGGATAGCAATGATGCTTTAGGGTCAAAACACAGCACTGGGAATCTGACAAGGTCAGGGCCCATGAGCAAGGGCACTCGACAATAATTGCTTGTATTGTTACAATGTTTAGCATATTTACAATCCAAGCAATTGTGGGTTAAGGCACAGGTGGGATTTGAACCCTGGACCTTCTGGTCCAGAGTCCAGTGCCTTAACCGCTAGGCTACCACAGGACTAGGGGTTGCATAGACTAGATGGAGGGAGAAAGCAATGAACGCAGCTCTTCTTAAAAACGCTGTGCCAATCAAACTTTGGTACATTGGAAATACTTCAGGATCTCGTTCCGGCAGGATCCGGCTCAAATGATCACTGCATTGCTGTATCGTTTTTGCACATTTAGTTATTGTCATCTTAAAAAGGTGTAGCTTAAGGAATTCTTCTATATCTGGCATTCTTTTGTCATTTATATGTCAATTAGCATTTAACTGTGCTACTAAAATAAATGAAAAATAAGGACCTCCAGACTTTGTTTTAGCTGTGGCTGTGGAAAACACGACTAGTAATGCAACTTCTACTCGGTATAAGATTGTATGTTAAATAACTAAAAGGTATATGTAAAAAGGCAAGGTTGTTTCTGGACTGCTGACCCAATTGGGGGGTAGTTGTCACAGCTGTACCTCTTTGCTTGCCAATGAGTCATAGGGGCACGCAAAACATAAATTGGTCAAACAGTAAAAAGATTAAGCGATTTAACACTAAAGCGAGCATTACTATGCCACGAATGGAGCATAAAGAATAAATTAATCTAAAGAAATGTTATTAATTGCATAAGCAAAACATATAGTTATCAACCATTACCTTGTCTGCACCATAACCTTATTTGAAATACTTGTGCCTGACCTGTCACCAAAAGAAATGGTCAGTCTAAACACATTTGTCTACTGTATGTAGACGTCAACAGTCATATAGACTAGACAGATGTTCAGATTAATAATGATTTTTTTTCCATTCACAATTTTAAAAAAATACACAAAACAACAGCAAAAAAAAAACCCCTGTGCCACAAATGAGTACAAGAATCGGGTTCTGTGACCCGTCCTAACAGAGGCATTGCTGCACAGAAACTCAAGAAACTTGAGAGCGGAATTTGAAGCTGCATTTCCTGCGAGTCTCCTCATTAAATTTGAAAGTGGTAGCACACTCAATTGTTTTTACTTCCCACGGATCGGCGTCAGGTGTGTAAAATGAGCGCTCATGCAAATGCTGACTAAATTACCGTACTCGGATTGAATCAGGAATACAAGATGTGCAAATTGCCGCGGCCTGAATTCTGGTTATTATGGAAAGAAATAATGAATGAGCAGATAGGTGTTAACTTCAAAATCGACATAATAGATTCCAAAAACCAGATCTGTTGGCGCACTGCCCGACGCTCAGAATGATTGACTGGGGATGAACAGAAGCACAATTCCAATTTTACGACTGCAATAAAGCCTGATTATACAATTGGCTCTCTGTATATCTGAACCCCACATCTGTGGAGTCAACCGACAACGGACTGAAAATATTTAGCGCAGAAAGAGAATAAATACCAAGATGCTAGATTTGAATTTTCCGTTTCCATTTCCTTTTGGGTATTAAATAAGTCGAGTAGATTTCAATCTCGAAAGGGTCTGGGATTTTGTCAGTTAACGATAATTAGTCGATACTTTGGCAGCATACAGTACGTCTTGGGTCTAAGGCGTCTAACAGCACCACAGTCTGTTAGCGGCGATGTAAATTGTAACGTCTTGCCATCTGGTACTTTTTGTAAGGCGCATTTTCGCCAGAATGTTTCCGGATGCATTTTATACTGAAGTCCGGGCTTGTTTAAGCCCGTCACGGACAGCCGACTTCCAAAGGACGGTATAATCTTCATATTCTGCACAGTGTTGGAATTGTGAAGCAAGTTAACGGTTGAGATTTCTTTAATGGCGACTGATTTCCACCCTAGCCTTGAGTGGAATTAAAAGTAACAACAGACTGCAAAGCTGCCGGTGTCTGTATTTTGTCTCCTGGCACAGTTCCTTCGCTCTTTTTTTTAATTCAGTCAAGTTATTTTAGGTGGAACTACAGCTTGATTTGTGCCGCCAACATGCTAAATGCACTTGACATGCAGTCTGGGCCCACCTGACTACATGATGCAATGAATACGTGAACCGTTAAGGTGTGCTTTTTGGAACGTGTCAGCTAGCACGTTGTTAAAACAACAGCTAAGATATTGTCTTTGGTACACATCACACACCTCTACACTGAATCCACGCAAATCAAGCGATGCAATAGCCATGCGCAGACTCCCGCAGTTTCCCAGCTCCTCAGCCTACCTCCTGCATGTGCTGTTTGAGCATAGTTCACCTCATGTCTCATCCGGCCAGACTTTTCAGTTTGTCCTCATTACCTAGACAACACAGCATAACAGCACAGGCATAGTATTTACGTTTTATTTGGCATTTTAATCCAAATATGTAAATATTCAGGAGGACGCGTGTTGATTGTATGCAAATTCTACACCCTTTATTAGAAGGGACTTGAGTCCTGGAACCAATTCCTGCGGATACGCAGGGGCACCTGGGTATTCCAAATTGGACATGGTTAAGGAAGGTTGTTCCTATTAGTAGTTTCAAATCTGCATGATCCATAACCACGCTGCTCAGCTCAGTTGGGGTCTGCTACTGCTGCGTATGTAAAACCCTAAGCTGAGCAGGATCAGCTGCAAATTGGAACCAGCGGTTCCAGGAAACAGTGACATAAACCTTTTAAACAGAGACCCATTTCACCTGGTTCCTCAGTTCCTGGTAGTGAAACGCACGTTCAACAAAAACAGCACAAAAAGCAAATACACCGTTGTCTTGTTGCCATCAATGCCTGCTTAACATTTGTCCATGACTCCCACATTTGTTATACTGTTTAAAAAAGTATATATAAATATAAATACATACATACACACATACATTGAAGCAAGAGTCTCGGAGCTAACCCGTGCTGCGTCACGATCTGTCCGTTTCATTTAAGTTTTTTTTTTTCTGTTTGCAATATTAGGGCTACCTTTTAGTTTAAAGTACTTCACTGTCATGTATCTTTTGGGCCTGGGCTGATACGGTGTCCTGGCAGCGTCTTAAGAGAAAGACAACGGGTTACCCGACATCTTTTGACATATTGAAATAGCTGCGATTGCACTAATTGATGCAGTGACTTCAGGGAAATGTATGACATGACTGTGCATGCAGCGCTGATTTGCACCTGAAGCCCATTCTTCAGCTGGGTACCCAGGAGGGCACCAGGTATGGGGTTGCCCCCTAGTGGACCATATTAAAATGCACGGACTTTGCTGCTAATCCACTAACTAACGCTAACTCACCTGCACCGTGTGGAGCTTCAAAATAACTGGGAAAAATAAATATTGACATACAGGTTTTATTTTCATTGTTGAATTCAGAAATGACGACATTTCGCAAGTGTGTGTGTGTGTGTGTGTGTGGCTTCCTGAGGGCAGAACAAATCTGGCAGGTTAGATATTATGTACATGTGGAGTATATGCACGTCACAAAATAAATAAATTAATAAATTATATGAAATTGAAAAATTGTCCGTAATGACCAACGTACGAAAAGTCTGTCTCCTGGGCTCAGCATTTTTTCGAAAGCCGGACGGCTGAGTGTAATTTTCAAACCCACTGATATTTACTGACAACGGTTTCATTTACAGAGTAGCACTCTAGCTAAATCGTATGTGACAAGTGATTGATTTTTTCTTTACAATGGCTTTTTGAACAGAGTCATATTAAATAACCATGCTAATTGGGCACAGACCTGGGAACGACGCCAAAAGAGAAGACATTGCCTTTCTGTTCATCTTAAACCCCCCCCCCAAAGCGCTCCGCCCCAGCATCATCAGAACTTCAGCACACCTGTTTGAACCTGCTTCCATTTGCACAGGTTAAACGCATCTGCGAAGCGTCGAGCGAGAGCAGCTGCCAAGTTCACAGTTCATTAAGCCTTCACTCAACATGGAGGACAGGAAATATTTTTTTAGAAGACACAAAAACGTTGTCTTTGTAATATACAATATGTTCTTGCAGTGATCTCGATGCATTGTTTCTGTGAAAGGAAAATCACAAGGAAACAAATCACAATAACCTTCAGTAGAGCTTTCGGTCCACTCTAAATCTGACAATTGCATTAAACCAGCGGTATTACCGAGTCCTGCGTGCTTTCTCTATCGTTCTTCTCCATCATACAGCCACAAATCCCCTCGCAATAGTCCAGTAATAATACATCTCTATCTGCGGACACTTTCGTCCTAAATCTCTATATTTTGCTGCTGTGCAAACTCCATTATCTATCTCTCTGCAGATCAGCGAGCGTTCAGAATTTTGTGCTTATCACCGAAGAATGTCTTGTGCAAATGATAACGACTTACAAATTATTCATCATTTATGAAAAGAAAAAAGAAAAAAAAAAAAAAAAACAGTGCGACACCACATTTCATTCATCCACAATGTTATAAAGACCATTAGAGAGCCAAACCTAAAAATCTGATTTTGGTTTGCATAGCAAAGCAACATCAAATCAAAAAAAAAAAAGACGCTATTTACACGAAATACACATCCCCTTTTGTTTATCTGAATTTACACACAAGATTTTTCAGGTTCATTCTCATTAGGAAACGAGCAAAAAAAAACCGACAAGGCCATCCTTGCCATTTCCAGGTGATGTACATTTTGTGGCACAATACGGGAAGGACGTGTGACGTTTCTTCGTAAGTTGGACAGGAGCAAACGGCAAGCTGAAGACCATTGATCGTGAGACGGGTGTCTGTACAGTAGCTTCACAGTTCAGTGCCGGCCTCTGGCAAAGGCCGTCTCATGTTAGACCGGGAAGAGATGAAGCTCTCGTTCTCTCCCTCTCGTCCATGCTTTCATTTGCGTGGGCATCCTGGCTTATCTCACAGACGTGGCACTCTGAAGCACAGATAAATACCTGGTTAATGCATTTCGGACCATACAGGGTAGGCTGTGATGTACACTGCTATGATTGTGCAAAGAAATATGAAACTGCTACAGTATTAATGGTATTTCAAGAAGCACTGTATCCATTATCCCCCCCCGAATGCAAAAATGTCACGAGTCCTCTTTCATGTCTGATTCTGATTATAGATTAAAGAACACAATTCCTCAGTATTTCTAGAAACCGGATTCATTTGAGATCAGGTTATTATCAAGCCTCAGCTTCAACCCATCATTGGTTTAGAATGGTTAGAAACGTCTACTAGATGTTGTGGTCATCAGGACAGAAGCACATAACCTGCACATAATTCATCTAGTCTTAAACCAACTGTTATGGTTATCATGTCATGGCGTACACAAACGATCATTTTATTAGGTCCATCTTAACAGTTTCAATTAACCTATAGAAAGCCTTTCTAGTTCTACAGGCTGGCCCTTTACACACTACAGTCCATCTGTTTTTGATTATACTTTCTTAATCATCCCCTAATCCTTAATCAGTGCCCACAGGATGCTGGATATTTCTGGTTGGTCGGCTATTCCGAGACCAGGAGTGAAACTGATGTTCAGAACTCCAGCAGCACTGCTGTATCCAATCCGCTCACGCCAACATTATCACACCCCCAAAACAACAGAGTCACATCAGTCCTGGGAACAATCCACCACCCATATAGTACCCGTTCTGTGGCGGTCCAGTGGGGGTCCTGACCGTTAGAGAACAAGGAGTACCAAAGAGGAGTTCACCAAAGTATGCAGAGACACTGAAATAGTGCCAAGAAATTCCAAATGAAACGCAAGAGGTAGAGTATTTTTCATACTATTCATTTGCCCATCACCTACACTAGAACGCAGAGGAATCTAAAACTATTAAGTAAAACTAAGCTCACTTTCATAGATGTCCATAGTTGTCATCTGTGCCACTGGATCCTCTCCCGGAAGAGTCCTGCTGCTCTATGCTGGATCGTTGCTGAGAGCTGCATCCTAGTATGCCCATGGAGTTCCAGTTGGCGGAGTGCTGCCGCTCCAGTGTAGACACCATGCACTCATCAGGGGGATCAGACCCCACAGAACCCCAGGGCGTATGCAGCCTGGCACCCACGCTGTGCAGGGCTTCTGAGGAGGGAGGTCGCACTGCGAAAAAAGGTTTAAAGACGACCATTATGATTCCGGAAGTTAATGTGGTTATTCGAAGAACTCGAAACCTCATGCTCCGTTTAGTATTCAGCAACAGATTTAGCGTTAAACCTTTATCATTAATATTGTTTCTCTGCGAGTAAAACAAACCGAGTTGCCAGTTTATAGGCAGATCATTTACCTACACTCTTTTGCCATTTCATCATGTGCAGGATACCCACAAGGTGCACAGTGAACCTGCAATTAATGACTACCGCCCATCTGTTACCATGCCCTCCCTCTCTACTCCATCCATTACAGTATTGCTAGGAGTCCATTGTAAACAACTTTAGCTTAATCTGAAAAAGGACTAGAGCCGATTTAAAAAACCAGAGATACATACTGGTATACTGACCATGTATTATTTATGAGTCTCTTAATCAGAAGAGAAGTAGAAACCACAGGATGTGTGTACACAATATTTGAAGAAGAAAAAAAAAAACAAATGCAAATTTCGGCTTCTGCACGCTGTTGTAGGGCAAGTATTTAGTGCGACCTCAACTTGGCAGCATCTGGCAAATTCATCTGGATACCAAGCTGACACCTCCACAGTCGCAAGTTTTGTTGGGTAGCAGCAGAGAAACCACTTTTTCAGAAGGAGAACACAGTGAAAAGCCTAAGATGTGCTACAGCTCACAAAGCCTGGAATGAAGATCATTGCTAAAACACTTGGGTAGCGTTTGAGAATTAGTATTCCATTTCGGTAGACGGTGACAGTGATGGATGGAGGGTGTCTGAAAATCACAAATACCTACATGGTGCACTGATAAAAAGCTAATGAGCGCAATGTAAAAAGTCTGTAAAATCATCTCAGATAGTACATTATTTATTATTATTATTATATGTGCAGTTCTTGTGGGAGTTTCGTTGTATTCATTTTGAAACATCCTCTTATTTTTTGTGAGATATATATATATACACACACACACATACATGCTTCTGTTCACCCCATGAATCACTTGCTACTCAAACAATAATTGAGTTTGCATAATTAAACAACATTTTGACTTTTAATTTGCTTTTCTGATGATCTTTAATTAAAAAAAAAGCAAATGCTCCTTCTCTTATTCACTTCATATCCTGTAAGTTTGGTGAGCAATA
>JAUZST010042544.1:0-26434 GCA_034779995.1 Parotocinclus haroldoi
CACACACACACACACACACACACACACACACACACACACACACACACACACACACACACACACACACGCACACACTATAATGAATCTAAACATTTATAATCACTGTCATGTTCCGTTTCCCTTTCTCTTCCCCACATCACACAGCCCGAGGGAGTTCCAGACCGTCTTGTTAAATTCGGAACGACTTTTTCGTCACCAGAACTCGCTCCAGCCATCTTCTCCGTCCTCCCTCCCTCCCTCCTGCTTTACGGGATTCTCCTGAGACCCTTACTATCGCCTAGAGCCGACACCATCCTACAAACCGAGCGCTTAGGCTCAGGTTGAGGTAAAGGGCCTCGCCCCAGGATCCAAGGGCCGGGCTGTTTGGGAGGACCTTGGTCCAGAAATCTCCGCGGCTTCTTCTCATGCACTTTACGGACAGATGCCGCACTGGGTCCAGCAGTGACCCCATACTTCAGACGTTGACCCTTCAGGCCTCCGTTGGCTGGTCCGGGCCGCTTCGCCCTCAAACGGACTCTTTTCTTTTCTGCCGCAGACGACCGGGGCCGCGGGCTCTCGGCGCAGAGAGGCGGGTCCCGTGTTTTGGGGTCGGTCTGATTGGTCGTTTTTGACGGATTTACAATTAAAGATGGGAAAGAAAAATCAAATGCAATAAGACAGAACGGCAGAAGGATTCGCCCCCGAGACCTGAGTAACACTAACGAGTCACATGATAACGGCGAGATGGATAATTGGCCGCAATTCGGGCTTTACAATTCCTACAGTCTTACAATCCAAGCAACTGTGCTTTAAGGGCCTTGCTTAGGGACCAAACCGCGGCAGAGGCGGGATTCGAACCCTGGACCTCCTGGTCTACTGTCCACTTTAACCACTGGGCCACCGCAGTCCCTGCAGACGGACCTTAGATTGGATCGAAAGGGTCAGATCTTCAGTGCTGTTCCATGAAAGAAGATCTGATGAACCAGTTAGAAAGAGGTGAGGGGCGTACTTACTTTTGTGAGATACCCAAAAGCAACACACACACACACACACACACACACACGCACACGTACCTTCTCACTGTTCCTGTACTTGTCCCAGCTCTTGAGCATCTTCAGCCATTTCTCCGTTCTCTCCAGCTCCAGGTGCTTTTGCTAACAGAAGAGCAGAAGGTTTTAATCCTGAGCTCGGGCATCCGACACGTCCACGACGAGAACAAACTGTTCACTGTTCACTGGCCCCACATTATCTGACTCTTACAATCTTACAATCCAGCTCGACTCACAGGAAGCGGGACGTCTTTCGGTACCGAGGACCTAAAAATATAAGCGTTCTCATATTTGGCCCCCCAGCTACGGAATAAACTTCCCACTTTAGTCAGAGATCTCCAGATCTTTCTTATTTACTCAGGCTTTTGGTTAGATTTGGACTATAACAGCCTCTTGGCCGTGTTCCCTCCCTTTTGTTACGCTGCTATAGCAGTGCTGCCGGAGTTCTCATGCTGCACAAGGCATCAGTACTGGATAATAAACCCAGCAATAACTACATTTTCTCTTTTTTCCGGCTCGGCGTCGCTCTGATGGTCTCCAACAGCGGAGGCGGGTCCCACCAGAGGGCAGGAACTCCCTCCATCGGTTGGACAGTAGGAGACGATGTGCCTTCAAGGACATCCCTCTAAGCACTCATTTTATAATCAATATTGTTTTATAATTTAGTTTATTTTTCAATTTTCCTTTTACTAATTTACATTTTTATTAATAATTTGTTATTTATTTTAAACTCATTTCGTTATAATTTAATATACATTTAGTATTTATTTAATTACCATCTAGGCCGCCCATGGAGGGCGGGTCCCCTGTTGAGTCTTGGTTCCTCCCAAGCTTTCTACCTATTTTGGGGAGTTTTTCCTTTCCACTGTCGCCCTGGGCTTGCTCAACTTGGCCTGCGCAACAACGGTGGATTTGGCGATCCTCTTACCATCTTGGCTTCTGAGAGAAGCTCTTTTTTTATACCCAATCACGTTGTCAATTGACCTAATTAGTGTCAATTGGTCTTCCAGTTGTTCGTCATATGCTCCATCTCCTTTTTCCAGCCACTTATTGCTACTTGTGCCAACTTTTTTGGGATTTGTATTTAAGGCAACATATTTGTCCTTTAAAATGTCACATTTTCTCAGCCTAAACTTTTGATCTGTCATCTTTGTTCTATTACGAATAAAATACTGACATTTGCCAGCTCCACATCATTGCATTCAGTTTTCATTCACAATTTGTTTAGTGTCCCAACTTTTTCGGAATCCGCTTTGTAAAAAGCGCTATATAAATAAAACTGAATTGCACTGAGACAAGATATGTAATGCTCGAACGGACAAACCTTATTTTTCTAAACTTTGGTGTTCTGACGAGTCTCAGTTTCTGCCGTAACATCAAGATGGTGGTCTCAGAATTTAGGCTAACCAACATGAAATCATGGATCCATCCTGCCTTGTATCAGCAGTTCAGGCTGATTAGTAATGGAATGAGGTTGGGAATAGTGTTTTGAATAGAGTATTGATGCTCACCATGGGCATACCTTTATGACCACAGTGTCCACCTCATCTAAAGGCTGCTTTCAGTAGGATAATAAAGCTCAGATCATCTCATACCGGTTTCTTCACCGTGACGATGAGTTCATTCTCTATGGCCTCCACGGTCAACGCATCTCGATCCAGTACAGCACCTTTGGGATGTCATGGAGCACAGTATTCGCAGCATGGATGCACAGCGGACAAACCTGAAGGATACTGTGAATGAATCTGTGAGGGACATTTCCAGCACCTGGTTGAAACTCTACCATGAAGAATTAAGGCGGTTCGGTAGGAAAAAAGTCCAACTGGTCCACTTGAAAGACGTCCCAAATGTACTGTATAGTTTATTTAAATAGTATTATTGGATAGGCAGGAACCTAACATGTTGCTCATTTATGTATATTTCAAACTGAACCTTTAAAAACTACATAACGTCTCTGCTCGGTGCCTGTAGATCGTTCCTCACCTGAACTTGTATCTATAGAATTGAGTCCACACGCATTTCTGTGTTTCTTCTAAGGCTGAATGCTACAAAAATAAACAGGCTTTTTGCTATCCTGCTACCCTGGTATGTGGAATTTGATTGCTTGGATCTAATATTCAGATTAGCTATTATAGTCAGATCAAGACGCACAAGAACAACGGACAGGCAATGCAGTTATGTTTGCGCTATGTTTGTACGTAAATGAATTAAGCAGTTCTTATGACAGTGACGTTTATTTGCTCTCTAAACACAGCTAGAAATATATATTCAGGTCATTGCGATCCAAAGCTTCTACGGTCGTTTTTGGCTGCACAAACTAAATTTTTGGGTTTTTTTTTTAAAAGGTCACAGGAACACTGTAGTGGCTTTTGGGGAATTCTGAATGCAATAATGCTGTGCGTTTTTTATTGCTCGGAATCACAGCCAAAAGTGCAGGACAGTTACTTTCCACAAGGCTCAGGTGTCTGCAAAGGTGTGTGTTTATTTGTTTGTGTGTGTGTGTGCGCACGTGTACGTGTGTCCACTGGAGCCATGCCCTTCCCTGGTGCTTCTGGCAGTCGTGATTAAATCAGCAATTTGGATAAATCTGCAGTGTGTGTGTGTTTGGAGTAGAGAGACTGTGGGTAAATTAAAAGCCGGGCCTGACAGAGAGCCATATGGTCCGAGTCTCCGGGAGAGCACAACCAGCTGAGATGAGCCGATAATAGTTGCCACTCTCACCATCTCCAGCCAAGGCCTGAACATGCAGCTGGAATTTTAACAACGTGCTCATGTTCGTACCGCCACAAAATCTGCAGCCACGCAACATCCGTCTATTAGGCATCAATAGAGGTTTGGCACTTTTTAGTTAGCACAGCTAGGGGTGTACTCTAGTCACTCCTAAAGCGCGCACCGCTCTAGTAATGTCTAAGTACAGTATACGACTTGTTTTGTTTTGTCAAGTGCACAATACATGCCTGCTTGTCGTTCTTTTAGCTTTGCACGGGACCCCAAACAGTCAGGTTGCTAATGTCTAGAAGACACAATCCAAAATCATCACATATTCACTTCAGAGCATTGGCCATTGTACATCCGGTGGCTACAAGACGCTGCAAATGTACCTAAAGTGCTAACAATTATTGCATGAAAACTATATAAATAGTGTTATACCCACATGTGGACCCATAGATAAGCCACGTTTGCTTTAGGTGATCCTTTTTTTGGCTCAGTGTTGCATAATACACTGCTCACAAAAAAAAATGAGGGGATATTTAATTACGGGATGTTTTCGTTTTGAAGTAACTAATTAGTGTGACTTTAAGTAACTTTATTATTGTGTAAAACATTAAAATTAGGGAATACATGAAAATGTAATATTCCGTAATTAATTATCCCCTTATTTTTGTGAGCAGTGTAATTGACAGTTGCATTACATTTACGTCTTTTAGCAGATGCCCTTATCCAGAGCAACCTTTATACAATTTATGCAGTCTTACAAAAAAAAAGCCATTGTCAGATAAGGGCCTTGCTCAGGGACCCAACTGTGGCAGAGGTGGGATTTGAACCCTGGACCTTCTGGTCCACCGTCCAGTAGCTTACCCACTAGGTCACCACAGACCCACGGTAGCTTAAAATCATAGCTTTAGATAGCCATACCTGTCAAGTTTTGGATTTAGAAATACGGGACATTTTCCCTCACGCCCTTCGAGCCGTCCCTCCAGCCCAACCGAGGTTCAGTATCCCTTACATTTAAAGACAGAAATCTAAATAACCACCCGTGAACCACCTACAAACTACAGTTAGACGATCTTAATCCGATGGGCCTTCCTTTGTTGACACTCAAATGCTGTGGACATTCCTACATCTCCCTTTTCCAGGTTTGTTCGCTCTGTCCGCACCTTTCTCTGTCCACTTTTACATTTCAGTTTGGCTTTCCCAGCCAAAAACGGGGGACGTTACAGGTATGGTTTATGCTGTTATCTAAAAAAAATCATACTGTTGTTGGCTTAGCCCAATTCTGTGCAGTGAATAAAAAGATAACATTGTTAAAAAGTTATTAATCCATGCTTACCCGTGGCATTGTGAAAGCACCTACCTCGTGTTTCCTAACACACTCCATTTTGATTCTTAATCTGGATTTAGTGAAGGGAAAATATTGAGAGTGTGGCATTTGCATTCACTGCACTGCCCCATATGCATCGATGCAATCTCTCTGAACTTGCGCTCATCTTTATGCAGCACATGGCTTGTCGAAGATGATGATAAATCTGTTTATGAGCACAGAGCACTGATTTCCCCTGAGTGGACTCCCTCACCTTACCATCTCGCTTCGGCTTTCTTTTTTTTTTTGTCTTCTCAATCAAAAGTCCATCGCTGCTGCAACTTGTAGTCCAGTGGAATGGATGAGGATTGCAGGACGTCCATTTAAAGAGTCAAAACTGAGAACCCCCCCACAAAAACAAAACAAAAAACTGAGCTGCACCTCATGCTTTTTGTCCGTGACAAGGTAAAATGTGTCTTACAAATCGCCAGAGAGGCGGTATTGAACCTGTAACCAAAAGCGAACTTGTCCACAATACAGAATTCTTAAAACGCTTTGCACTTCTGCAGTTTCGCCTTCCACTCGTGATGAAATAACACCTCTTTCACGAGGGAAAAAAAGCCCTTAAAGAAAGGAGACGTATAAAGCATGTTTGCTGACAGGTATTGTCCTCCGATGTGACTTGAACGGCAAAAACACATTCAAAGAGCATTGGTTACAGGCAGACTCACATGGAACAGCATCAGCACAGTAAATGACCAATTAAGGTATCGATTTTGGGCTTCCTAGGGAAAGGCTTCACCTTGACACAATTCTACAGTTCTAGTCTAGGCAAGTCGAGTCTTTTAAAAATATTGCATAACAAATCTTTAATCACCTTACTTCATGATATACTGCTTATAAAATTAGGGGATATTAAAAAAAATATATAAATATATATATATATATATATATGTCTCTTAATGAAATAACCCCTAATGTTTTGTGAGCAGTGTACTTACTGAAAAAGTCCAAGCTTCTGATGGGTCTTTATATCACCTTATTACTGGAAAGCTCAGTATAAACTGCTCACGCTTTAAGTACGATTTCATGCTTCCAGTCTGTTGGCTTTTGGCCAATTCGGAGTTTCATTTCAAAGTCATTGTTTTAAATGCGAGTTTAGTGAATTCAACCAAGAAACAATCGATATAACCACTTTAGATACCATTCAATGCCATTACGTCGTTGCGTCGCAGAGCCTTTCAGTTAAAGCGACTCACATACAGCATTTATCACTGGGATGTTGTGTTTTTAAACTGCAGTCACATGTGTTTGAATGGTATTTCTCTCTGTTCATTAAGGAGGCTTTCCGTCTGTTCTCCCAGATCACTGTCCCACCGCCTCTGTGATAACCAGTAGTCGCCTGTGACCGACGGGAAGTTCCTATAGACCGGGATTTTTGCCATTTGGAAATGAAGACACAGACAGTAATGGAAAAATGTCTTTATATGAGGCATGGGCGTTGGATCTAGACTAGCCATGGCCAGTATTCCAAAATTTGCCACCCTTGTGGGGTTTTCTCGTTCTCCAGTGCGACTAAAACCAAGAATGGTGCAACTAAGGAAAATCGTCTTCGGAACAGGATCCCATGCACATAATGTTAGGAATCACAGCATTAGAACCCAGGTGCAGGTAGCTGGGCTTATTACTGCCAGACTGATGCACTTCCTCCCATGAAAATAATGCCTAATAAACGGCAAACAAAGGAGCCATTAAAAACAGACTCACAAAAAGGGCGCTCGTTAAACAGAGAGGCGAACGGAACACGGATAACAAGCCGGACTTAGCGGCTTAGTGACCGAAGGAGTAACAAACGTTCACTCATCTAAGCTCCAGAAGCCCGAGTCGATGCCAGTGAACCATTTGTAAAGAAAAGTAGAAGCCAATCTCATGTAACCAAGTCTAATAAACGCCCAAAGAGTGTCAAGGATAAGCCCTACCCTGCCAAAAGTGCAGCCCTACCTTCAGCCCTCTACAAAGCAATGCTGTTACCGTCTAAATACTTTGTGCCAGAGCGTGGTGGCATCTTCTGATACCAGGGTTCGGTTCTGTTGCTCAGGTACCCACTATGTGTGCCTTTGATTATGGATAAGGGTTACCTCATCATGAGGCACCATCCTATGCAGCCCCATACACAGATGCAGAATGATGCAGCGTATTCTGTGGGAGATTTGGTTGGTAAAAAGCATTATAAATTATTGTGATAAAAGAGAATTTAAGCACAGAAATCAACATGTTAGACTATTTGCACATGTTTTTACAGACTCGGTCAGAATTGATTACCTAAAGTTGGGACACGGGTACAGGATGCACAGATAAAAGCATGCCAATTATGACGATTATTGTTATCGTTAGTCGCAGAAGCGTTATAAAGTATTACAAGGTTTATACGTTTGTAGATTCGTACGTTTTAATTCACGCTCATCCAATCTGATTGCATGCAGAGTTTAGAGATGAGGAACGAGACGTCATGTGAACGCCATCAGTGTTTTGTAAAAAAAACGTTCGTAAACTCTTCAGCCACCGTCCTGTCCTTGTAGGCCAACATCAGCACCTTGTCATTCCCATATCACGTCCCTGAACGGTAGAAGAATGGGAAAAAAAAAATCCTGAATAATTCTTATAATTCGCTTATAATTTTGGCAGCGTTGTTAGTAATATTAGCACTTTCCTTGCTCCGTTTAGAACGAAAATGTGCACCAAGTTATGCCTAAAATAATCACAGAAGTAAATGATAACCGTACGGTGAGATGTAAATGGTTCCGGAATGTGTGCGTTATCGTCTTAAAAATGAAAATCTCACGTCCTAGCGTCACTACAGTCGTTTGTACAGATAAGATCGCACTTTGATTGTGCCGCTCTTTGATGACCACATTTGTTTGTCTCCGTCTTAACCCCTCTCCCGACGAGACCCTTGAGACCCACTTTTCACCCCCTTTCCGTCTCATCGAATTGGGCTCCAGGTGTCTTTTGCGCCCCCGCCCCAGCGCCCGCCCCCCCCCCACCCCCCAGCCCCCGCACCCACCCAGCTGCTCTGAATGATGCATTCCAGTGCAGCCTAACGACTGTGGGGACGCTGGGCATCTCTCGTTCCGTCCTCTCATCCCCTTCACTGTCCCCCAGGGGCCGGAGAGCTGACACAGATAAGGCAGGACACTCCAGGTGGTACTAGAGCATGGGGGACTGAAAGTCATGAATACATTAACGGAGCAGGGTAATGAATTCAAATTAAATTATATGTGCCGAGCAGCAGGGCACGAGCAGCCGGTGGGATATTTTCAGAGTCGAATAATTACACCTTTGCATTTAAGGAGGGGAATGGTGAAATAATACAAACGTCTACGCTTGAAAAGAACTCGTGGCAAAAAGAACAACAACAACAAAACAAAAAAAAAAACAAACAAAAAAAAAAAAACCAAGAACGACCTGTGTGTCCTTGGTGCGGTGCATGCCGGGTAGTGATCCATGTGACCTAGCGTACTGTTTCAATCCAGAAACTCCAGCTGTCTCCATGGGCATTGCGAGCCTGGGCCCTGCGCCTGCTCTGGGGCACGAGTGACTACGGGGGTGGGGGTGGGGGGTGGAGGGGGGCGATGCCACCTCGCACAAAGCTTTTGAGAGAGAAATAGCTTGAGAAGTCAATCGCCCTGAGGATGAAAGGAAGCATTGTCTCTCTATTGTTCAGCTCATCACATAAAAACACTCCGATGGCCCAGTAAGCTCACAGACACATCGTGCTTGAGTGAACGCACTCACAGTGTTATCTCCTGCACACCATATGTTTGTGTTTGGCAATACTTGAAGACGTGTTTATGGTACGCAGTATGCTTATGTTTAATTTAATTACAATTAAGCCTCGGAACTCTCGGATTCTGATTGGTTGGGTGGTATTAATTAGGGATAGCATTTACACATGCTCTTTTCCACAATGGCTTGCTGCAAATGAGCTGGCTAGCTGAAATGTAAGCCCCTTGCTCAATGCCCCAAAGGTGGCGCCGTTCGATCTCATAACCTTCTGTCCGAGTTTCCGCAGCCTTAGCCACAGTGTGACCCCTGACTGCTGGATGAAGCACTTGTATTTATTCCTGTGCTCACTCCTGTTCCATATTTATTACTTAATAGGTTCAGGAGTTTGGAGGGCTCAGGGTGCCTGCACACACGCATTCACTAACTCCGACACCAGCTGACCTAACAATTCATCCCATTCAGGGCTCTGTGAGATGCATAACCACTGTAGATAGATAGCAGAAATGTCATAGCATGTGTGTACGTGTTATACATACAGTACGTCGCTCTTACTGGGGCCTCATGAGCCTTTGATGCAAGGGAATCCCTACCAGACCTTAATCAAATTCAAAGAAAACTTCATAACCAATAGCCGACTCGTCTTTTGTTTTAGATTCGTTTTGTATGCCGAAACGTTTGTAGCTTTTTTTTTTTCCCCCCCACTGTTTTGCTTCCAATCGTCTGATGAAATGCTGGGTGAGGCTTAACTATGGCTAAGCTGTGAAAGGGATCAAGGCTCTAGACCCCCGGGATTGAGTCGTCCCAGCCTGTACATGTGTGGATCCCTCCGGGTATTCCTGTTCCTCCCACGTTTCAAAGAACGTGTTTGCGCGTATGGTGTACCTGTGCACGTGCCCTGCGATGGTCCCTGTCCAGGTCTGGCGTCTGCCTTAAGCCCTGTGCTGCCAGTTAAGCCTCTGTCATTATGAATTGCGAGTAAGTTCGTGAGGCAGTAGTAGGTAGTGTTCATTATATACTAATCTTTAGTCTTTTAGGGACGTGGATTACGTTCTTGCGTTTGATCATTTCATGACGCAGGAAATATGTCGGATGATTCAGTTCTCGTTTAATTGATTGCTAATTGTGTTCATGTACTTATTGTTTATTTAAACCATACGAAACGATTTGTTTCGTGCTGCATTCAAGTTCAGTGAATCTCTTCTGAAGATTCAACCTCGCTCTAAAAAAAATCCACACAAACTTTTGTGATCGGGTCAATTATTCTATTAAAAAAAAAAAAAACGCTCCCCGTTCAACGCAATTATTTTACTTTGGCATTTTGTGTGGCATTAGTCTTTGTTGTGTAGCTCTTTAATCAGAGCAGGAGATTCACTCTGGGTGCGAGAAACAAGGGTGGAGGGAGCTGGAGCTGTCACGCTTTAATTTTCTGTTGCAAAGGCGTAATGCGAAAATGACAAGAGCAATCAGAAATTAATGGAAGACAATACACAGGCAGCATGCGCAGGCACAGTCTTAATAATGAATGCTGAAAGCCAATTAATTCGGTGCCACGGAGCTCCGTGTTTTCCAGTCTGCCTGGGCTAGCTGGAGAGATGAAGTGATAAGGCAGTGGAATGAGAGAGAGATACAGAGGGATAAGGATCAAACCTAAAACGCTCCTTTGCTGCTCTCTCAAGTCTTTGTTCCTTCAGCCACCATTTTCCTTCTTTTCCCTTTCTGTTTGTGGTTCACTCTGTTATCAAACGACTCGTGTCCTCTGCTTTCTGCTCAGTGAAATTGCATGAATAAGGGATCTACACACTGCACACACACACAGGCGGAGGGCTTGACCCTTGGCTGGTTTACAGTGCATGCCTGCAGAACAACAATAATGCAACCCGTTCTTTCGTTCTTGCCCTCTCTCCCTTTTCCCCCTCATCTACTCTTCGCTTCTCTGCCCTTTGACTCCGACTGGACAACACAAGCTGGTGCTCAATAAATCAAACCCGGGGCCAGCAGTGATAGAGATTAATGCTTTCTGTGTCACAGCAGCTACACCTCCTATATAAGTATTAAACAGCAATAACATAACCATTATTGAGCAATTTCTCACCTAGGCTATTAGGTTAAAGGAAAACGCAACAGAAAACACACACAGAACTATTAGGGCAATAAGAATGTAACAAATGATGAATCATGCTTTCTATTATTTGCTCTAAAACACTTACAATCTGTGAAAGATTAAGAAACGTGACAGTGGCGAACACTGGCGTCTTAGCGCCGTCGATTGACGTACGAATGTAAAATGGATTTTGAGAATGTAGTCCTAATTTGTCCGGGAAATGCACGCAATATTTTAAGGATAAAGTTCAAATATTTTGAGAATAAAGTCATAATGTGAAAAGAAGTCAGATGTAATGGATAGGGAATACATTCATGTTTCTATCATTGTTTGAAGAAAAGATTCTTATTGTTTGGACAAAAAGGAGAGAGAGAAAGAGAAGAGCCAAACAAAACAAACCTGAAAGATCTGTATGAAGGAGCGGATAAAACAAATCCCCTTCTGCAGTGTGTGCAAACTCCGTGTGTGTGTCAGGAACTACAGGGAATGTCTGACCTCTAACGTCTGTCATTTAATTCTGTACCAAATATTAGTCTGTATTTCTATTGTATCTAACACTTATTCTATTTTTGACACTTTAAAAAGTATACAGTGTGATTTTATGGTGTTTCTTAGGTTCTGTCTCTCACAGTTGAAGTGTAACTACGATAAAAATGTACAGACTCTCTGTTGTTTGTGGGTGGGGAAAACCTGCAAAATCAGCAGTGAATAAACACTTATTGTCCTTCCTGTATATAAATGACACATACAAGCCCTGTATCTGTGTCATTTCCATTCTAGCAGTATCGTAAAGCAGCTTGTCGGCTCACGTTCTGTTTATTGTCTTTATTTTATTGATCAGTGCGGAGACAAAGCCATAAGATCCACACCGGCCGGTTCTAATGCCTATTAACTGAAGTGCCTATAAAGGATGGG
This sequence comes from Parotocinclus haroldoi, assembly GCA_034779995.1. Taxonomy (NCBI): domain Eukaryota; kingdom Metazoa; phylum Chordata; class Actinopteri; order Siluriformes; family Loricariidae; genus Parotocinclus; species Parotocinclus haroldoi. Next base: position 11,852 of record JAUZST010042544.1, read on the forward strand.
ATTGACCCAGTTTCCAGTGCAGTGGTAAACACTGTGAAAATGGCATTGAGGTGTTACCATCCACGCCTAACTGGCGCCAAGTCTAAACTGCTCCCCAAAAAATAACGAAAAATATCATCAGCTCTTTCCTTAATGCTTAATTAGCATTAAATTGCCTAATCCAGCCATCATCAGTTGTGGTTGAACAATTGTGCCTTTGACTTTGTTGTGATGGGTAGGACATTTTGTTTTATTATTATTATTATTATTATTCCAATAAGCACTGAGAATAGTTCCAATAAAAGCTTAGAAATGATGCATTAATACTGAAACCGTGGAAAAGGAAGCTATGAAATAATCTCCCCATTCATATCCTCCAACACATAACTGGCAAATAAGAGACACAAAACTGCAGACGTAAAATGAATGGCAATGGAGCCTCTCATAAAGAATGAAAGCGCCGTGTGGGACTGTGGTAGCCTAGCGGTTAAGGTGCTGGACTATGGACCAGAAGGTCCAGGGTTCGGATCCCACCTCTGTCACAGTTGGGTCACTGAGATGACAATCGCTCGGATTGAAGACTGTGTGAATTGTCGCTCTGGATAAATGCTCTAAATGTAAATGCAGTGCATGTAGGGGTGGCTGGCGACACTACAATATACTCTCAAAATAGTGCTGCTTTACAAAAACTATACTCTATACTCTAGTGTGCAAAGATACCGGTCAAAATAGCACTGACTTTGAAGAGAAAATGTATCTGATGATTGAAGGTTAAACTGATAATTTACTGAAGGGTTATTAAGGGTTTCTTTTTCGAAACTATAATATTATCAGTTCACTATCTTCACTCATAGATATCCAAATGTTTTGCACAATTTAAAGAATGAATTAATATTTTTTTTCCTATTGGACCATTCGATCAAACTACTTCAAAGTCAGCGATGAAGACGTTTAGAAATTTCTATCTCACTCTTCTGTTGGCGTTTACGTTGTACCTTCTCTTATTAGATTTTGTCAAGTGCTTTTGTTTCGAGAGTTTTAACTCATTTGGAGCAGACCTCAAACAAAGTAGGCAGTACGTAGCTAGCAAGCACATCTTTAATCAGTTACATACAAAAAAAGGTTTCCATTTAAACGCAAAAAACCTTTGTCATCATGTGGCCATGAGAACCAGGCATGCAGTCTCACTTCTAGTCTATAATGCAGAGGTGTGGGTAAAATTAAGTTCTGTCTATGGATGGACTGTGTATATTAGGGCTGGCTCGCTACCATTTTTCTATACCCGATACCGATATCGATACAGCAAACCTGAATATGTGGCGATACCGATATCGGAGCGATACGCTGCTAGCACCTCTTGAAACACTGGCGCTGCTTACGTTACACGTTTTACTCCTGTCGTCCTCGAGCTTAAAATAACTCCACACAGCCGACATGCTGAGCACGCTGCTAGCTAACAGTTTTAACTCGACTTCCAGCTATTGCTCACGTCCCACGTCTCCGTTTACGGCGTGTCGTCCAATTATAGCAAAGCTTAAACGTGACGGGAAAGATATCGGATTAAACTGTTTCTTCCCCACCGATTCATCCGATCTCCGATCCAGTGATTTTGCCACATATCGGACCGATACCGATACAGAATATCGGATCGGTGCAGCCCTACGCGGGCTACGGCCGAAAGCATTTTGGCTCCAGTCACCATGTTAGGTCTGCATAGCATAAGGAAACCCTGCACGTTATCTTGGAGCTGATCTACAAATTGCAGGAATTTCTATTTTCTATTCCATACAGCTGCAGCTGCCGTAGTGACCACGCTCTAAATGATAAGCACGTGTTTGTCAGCCTAGGATGCACACACGCTGAAAAGCCTGAGTCCGAACAATGAGCGCTCTGACGCCATATGGACAACTTAATCTAACGTATGAGATATGCATATAGGAGCTTCACTTTATCTCGACGTCGGCATCACGGGTAACGCATCCGCTGCTGGGTGTAAATTTGGGGGATGTGTGTATGCGTGTGTGTGTGTGTGTGGTGTGCTGAAAGAGTAGGGGGGCAAAGATTAGAAGGTGCGAGACAGCAGATGGCTATGTCTAAAAAAGCGCGCGTATGGGGGAAGGAGGATTAAGGGGTAAAATATTATAAGACGAGGCAGAAATATGAATAACCAAAACAAGAGCAAATGTCTTTTTTTCAATGTGCTGATAAAGAAGAGCTGAAATAAGTGTCGCAAGCAGTTACACATACACAGTATTTGCGTTGATGACACATGCGGGCGCGTGTTGATGTAAAAGCATGGCTTCCTGCAGATATGAATGTGATGCCGCACACAGTGAGCAGCAGCGTATGATCTTTAATTGACTCTCTTCTCCCTTTGCGTTGTCTCTAAGGAATAAGAACTTTAATTAAGCCTGTTTAAAAGGGCTCGTGGTTATAATCTCAACACGATGCGTGCAGGTCCAGATTAGATTTAATTCACTGTGCAAGATTAGTGAGAATGGAGAAGACGACTAGGTTTGTGAGACTCAACCTCGTTAAACCTCACTTGTGATCAATGAGCCATTGGTGATCATTCGGAACGGAATAAGATTAGTCACACAATCCCAGGTTTTGCCCACGTTTACTGCCTTTGTGGATGTGTTGTACCTTCTCTAAACAGACCGGCTACTCAAAATAACCCACGATATGACATATGTGAGGTTCTGTTACGGGTTTCTGATCCACGGCCCTTAACCAGTATGAGGATCAATCAAACCTGAAACGCAGGGCTGTACCGATCCGATATTCGGTATCGGTATCGGCCCGACATGTGACAGAATCATCAGAGATCGGATGAGGGAAAAACAGTTCTTTCAACACCTCTTTCATATCTTTCCCATCATGTGTAAGCTGCACTATAATTTGGACGACACGCCCTAAACAGAGACGTCTCACCAGAGGGTAGAGGGGTAAAAAGTTGCCTCTACGTCAAGTTAAACGTAAAACAACACCCCCCCCCCCACACACACACACGCATAAACCACTTTGTTTATCAGAATGAATCTAATAGCTTTCCAGCAATTCATGTTTTAATTCATGTCACACCCTTATGCAGCCCACATAGGGGGCGCTACGTCTCTGAGGATTACTTGGAACACTATGTCAAGTTTTGTGCATGCGAAGTTCAGACATGCATACAAACATGCCTCGTTTCCTCTTTATTCCACAGAAGATCAGTGTTATCTATCCTGTGTTTCACTTGCTGGCCCTGGCCCTGGTTTGCAGTATCGATATCGGTATCGGGCATTAAAAAATTGTATCGAGCCGGCCCTAGTTAAAGGATTTATGTATAAGTCTCATTCGGGAAAATGTGTTTAAACTGTAGTCCCATGTTAGGAAAAGATTTGTGATTTTCAGTTATGTGTTCAGACCTATATGAAGATATTTACGAGTATTTGTAGGTTACGATATATTTCAACCTCAAAACAGACTGCGGATTTCTGGAGCTACGCGTTTTAACATTACTACCAAAACACAGAGTTTAAGTCCTTGGACTGAGCCCCATCTGAGCCACACTCATGCATTTTAGATCAAAGTACGTGTGTTTGAAAGTCAATGTGTAAAATCAAAGTGTCACTGCTGGACACAGGGGTTCTGCAACTAACTAAGTTTTTTGTTTTCATTCGTGTTAAAGTTATGCTTCAAATTCACAATCACTGTAACACTCACTTCTGAACCAGCTGGTAAAGATTCAGAGTGACAGGAGCGTTTTGTTTCGTGACAAAAACCGAACGTTCGGCCACCTATTTTGATGAAATGATACACTGAAAATTATAATAATGAAAATATGAGGTCAGACAGTGCAAAATTAGTAGTCTGCCTAAAGAAATGATTCCTGCTATAATCAAAAGAGCAGTATTTTTTTTAAAACATTTTATTGTTGCATGGTGTGACACACCTACCCCTGGAGAGCGTGCGCTAGCCTAAATGCACAGTTTATCTCAGGGCTTGGTGGGGGCCAATATTGCAGCACTAGCAGATTATATATAGTTTTATTTACTCTGTCAATATGTCCGACTCTTTTTATATATATTTTTTTTCGTTTAAAAGTTGTGTTCGGATTAAAAAATCAGTATATGGAGAGATCAAACTAAATATGAATAATATCCAAATCTTATAATTCGTATAACTGTAATATACTGCTCACCAAAAAAAAAATAGGGGATATTTTATTAGGGTTTATTTCATTTTGAAACATCCCCTAATTTTTGTGAGCAGAATATTATAGTTATGGTTGTATATATTGTTATATATATAATATATATATAAAAAATATATATATATAGATATATATATAATAAAGAGATAAGGACAGAAACGCGATTTTGGCTGGATTTGAACGTACCCATTTAGGCAGAAATCTAAGCTATTGGTGTTTGTGAGTATAAACTATAAACAATGAGAGTCAGAGCACATCTTGTCCTGCCTTGCTTTGTCTCTGCTCATACGGAGTCTGTAGGCCTCACAGTACAGAGCACAGCAGCTTTTCCATCTTGAATCCCAGACCATATGGAGGAGTTTTGTCCTGTCTGCAGCACAGATGGTGTCCAGAGCGACTGCAATGCCAGCGCGCTCATTGTTTTTTCCATCCTGCCCTTAATAATTTGGCAGAAATAATAAAAGAAAGAAGGAGAGCTGGCCCAGTTTGGTGTCCAGAAGGGCCTTTTCCGAAGAGAAAGCACTTAGTGCGGTAATGAATGATATGATAATGAATGACTAATTATGCCGGGTGATGGCCGTGAGGGATTTGCCCTCGACCTGCTTTTGACGGATTGTCATCAAACCCCCTATTGCTTATCAAGGCTTGACCCTGAGATCTGTCTGTCTCTTTTGCCCGGCGTACGTTCGAGTACATGCACAGAGTACAGGAGGTGTGAGTGGACATGAGGGCAGTCAGGTTAGTGTCGCCTCACCGATGAACCTCGTGATCGTGTATAAAGGAAGGTGAAAGCGATACAAGCCTGGTTGCTGGGATACGGAGCCTGTTTTTGTACAGCTGGAACCATTATTCCTTTGAGCTTGTTGCTTCCTGTTCAAGCACGTTGAGGTTCATTTTCAGCACGAAACGATGTCTTATTTAGTAAATACTAATAATGTGCCTTAAATCCAAGGAAATACCTTACATTTCTAACACTTCAGAGGTTACAAAACGGCAGTGTTTTCAATTATTTATGGATTCGATGCTTGCATTTTGAGATTAAGCCCAATGTTTATGACCCTGGATTGGAGTAAGGAACGCTATGGTGCATGGAGTGACTTTTTAAATGCTGCGTTGCTGCGACTGATCGTGTGGTCAGTGATCGCTACTGTTTTACTTGGTTATGGCTTGGGTTCGTTCTGTTTATTTAATGTTGCATGAGCATCAGTAGTTATTCCACTTACAGGCGCAAGGTTACCTGGGTACCGTTCAGGCACATTCAAACTGGGCCAGTTTAGGGCAACTATTTAACCTAATGCATGTCTTTGGAATTGCAGACATGGGGAAGACACACAAGACTCCAAGGTTAGGACCGAACCCCGAACCTCCCAGAGTGTCTGCATACCCTGGAAACACATTACTCCCACATCGGTATCAGATTAAATCAAATTTAATTCTGTAGAGCTTTTCATAACGGTGCATCGTCTCAAAGCAGCTTTGCAATATCACGTTATTAAGAGGCCGAATTGAGCAAGCCTAGGGCGACAGTGGCAAGGAAAAACTTCCCGAATGTAGAACGACGAAACCTTGGGAGGACCAAGACTCAAAAAGGGACCCGACCTGCTTGGGTGGCCCAGATGTTGACAACAGAAGACATTTTCGAATCATATCTCGCAAATAAAAAAGAGAGGGGTGTGTGCGTGAACGACACAAAGTCAGGGCGTGCCTTGCAAAGGTAACCTGGTAATTATGTGTGTTTTGAGTGTGTACAGTCTCCATCCCAGCCCTTCCTCCCCCTCATACACACACACACACACACACACACACACACAGAGTGTATATTCACATAGTGTGTATATCTCTCTATGGCATGCATTATTCATCGATCTTTAGTGCTTTCTAATGTTTCTCTTGCATCTCCTTGGGGAAGCACATCTGGAGTTACAGTGCTACTCTCTCTCTCTCACACACGCACACACACCTGTCTTTCTATCTTTGTGACTTTCCATAAATATATAACTGTGCCTGATAAGTGCTACGCCTACATTTCCTCCTAATCTCAGTAACCCCAAGTATTTGTTCTTGTTTTTCCAAACGGAATGAACACGTTTTTAGCAGGCAAAATGTCCACACAAGGTAAAACATGTCAGATCGTCCTATCCTCGTTGGAACATTTGGTCCACACAATAACATATAAACTTGATTTCCTGAAAGAGAAACGCACACATTGTGTGGTTCTTGCTATTTCCTATTTTGCTCTGCAGGTGGAAGGGACGGCAGAGTCGTTCGCTTGACAAAGGATGCCTTTGTTTTAATGGATGATAATTAAAGGAAAGAGACACAAAGAGAGAAATGCTAGCTCGAGGGAACAGACACTTTGATTGTGCAAGTGTGTATGTTATACCGTGCGTGTGTGCGTGTGTGTGTGTGTGTGTGTGTGTGTGTGTGTGTGTGTGTGAGAGAGAGAGAGATAAGGTCTAGTGGATAGTGCTGCCCCCAGCCTCCAGATGGCCATCTTCCAACAGGTGCTGCGAGGACGGGGGGGGGTGAGAGGTCTGACATCTGCTGCCCACACTTTACACGCCACACTCTGCATACACACGGACACTTGCACATCTTTAGACCTCATCATCCACTTTTAAATATAATCCACCCGTACTTTATCGTGCCATCATACTTGTGCCAGCAATGGTAAAATCAGCTGTGACAGCTCAGGCCATGGAGGAACTGGAACTGGAACTGGAACTCTGACTATAATTGAAGATAATGTTCCGACTTAAAGAAAATCCTGGCAGAACCTGGAAGCAGCCAATGAAAAGGTTAAGAAAATGGTGAAGGGAAATATGCAGTATATACAGAGAGAGAGAGAGAGAGAGAGAGAGAGAGAGAGAGAGAGAGAGAAACAGAATATGTAACTTAAGATTTGGTACAGAAACCTCTGTTTGCAGTTACAGAGGTCGGATGTATCTACTGTAATTCTTGACCAAGCAGGGATTTTGGGCCACTCCTCCGTACAGATCTTCTCCAGATCTTTCCAGGTTCGGGGGTTTTCACTGGGGGGTTTCAGCTCCCTCCAAAGATTTTCTATTGGGGTTAGGTCTGGACCCTGGCTAAGCCAATTCAGGACCTTAAAATGCTTCTTATGGAGCCACTCCTTACTTTCCCCGTCTGTGTGTTTTAGGTCATTGTTATGCTTGAAGATCCAGCCGCGGCCCATCTTCAATTCTCCTACTGCAAGAAGAAGGTTGTTGGCCAAAATATCACTAAACATGACCCCATCCATCCCCCCTTCAATACGGTGCAGTCGTCTTGTCCGATTTGCAGAAAGAAGCACCCCTAAAGTATGATGTTTCCACCCCCGTGCTTCACGGTCGGGACTGCGATCTCATCCTTCTTCTTCCTTCTAAACGTGGTGAGTGAAGTTTATACCAAAAAGCTCTGCTTTGGTCTCATCTGGCCACATGACCTTCTCCCATGCTTCCTCTGGATCATCCAGGTGGTCGTTGGTGAACTTTAAACGGGCCTGGACATTTACTGAGGATGGGGAGGGCGACCTTGTGTGCCCGGCAAGATTTGATCCGTGACGGTGTGGTGTGCTACTAAAGGTCATCTTTGAGACTGTGGTCCCAGCTCTCTTCAGGTCGTTGACCAGGTCCTCCCATGTAATTCTGGGCTGATTCCTGACCTTTCTCAGAATCATCCTTACCCCACGAGGTGAGATCTTACACGGAGCCCCAGACCGAGGAAGATCAGCGGTCATCTTGTGTTTCTTCCGTTTTCTAACAGTTATTTCTTCTCACCGAGCTGTTACCTATTGTCCTGTAGCCCATCCCAGCCTCGTGCAGGTCTACAATTTTGTGTCTGGTGTCCTAGACAGCTTTTCGGTCTTGGCCATGGTGGAGAGGTTGGTGTGTTTGTGGGGACAGGTGTCAAGGTGTAGAAGGGGCTTCTTAAAGAAACACTAACAGGTCTGTGAGAGCCAGACTTCTAGCTGGTTGTTAATTGGTCAAATACTTATTTCAAAGTAATAATTCTACAGCAAATCTCAAAGTTACTTAACACACAGCCATTAATGTTTAAACCGCTGGTAACAAAACCAGGTACACACCTAAGTGATAATGGCCAAATTGACTAATTGTGCCCAATTAGGGATTTTCCTTCCCATATATATATATATTTTTTTTTTTCTATGTCTTTCTTTACCTCTCTCCCTTTCTCAATCTTTGTAGCTATCCTTCCTGCTCTTTATTACTGTACGATAAATGACATAATAAAATGTAATATGCGTAATGAGTACAGTACATAAAATAGCATGTAAGTATAAAATAATTCACATGATTTTATGATCTGCTAAAATCACTTCTTATCAACCTATAGGTCTGTAATTTCTCCAGTTCTCACCTCTAATTTTCAATTAACTCCCAAAACGATCAGACTTGCATGTTGAAACTAATTGGAAATAAAAGTATCGAATAAATTTAAGCGTGTTAATAATTCACTGCAATTGATTTTTGTTCTTTCTCACCTGTTCTTCTGCTGTGAACACTCATTCATCGGATGTCATAAAAAGTCATTAGTTGTAATCGAGACGTGCTCTTTTCACAATCAGCTTCTAAAATCATTGCTTTTTGATTCATTCATTCATCTAAAACACAAGAATGGAATCACACGAATGAATCAGACTCCTCAATTAGCAGGGTTCGAGTGAATAGCACTGTGGAAACTGCTCAATATATATAAAGGTCGTATAAAGACTAGGTACATACATAGAGCCGTGCAAATATTTTGGAAAGCTGTGGCACCCCAGTTCAAATCTGTGAACGCAAACATAAATAATACGTACACCAAGTCTGGTTGTGCTACAGCATGCTTTAGTGTAAGCGTATACACGCTGAAATGGAATGAATAATTTGGTCGAAACAGGAAGTGAAAACATTTTACGTACACAAACCGCCTTAAAGATTTACACGACTAAGATCCAGTTTGCATCCGGATTGTGTCCAGCACTATTTGTAACCTTTTAAAGAAAAAATTTAGCATGTTAGCATATAGCATATTAGCCCTATATAACAGCTTCTGCTTCGAACAGATTTCCTAGCGGTATCTCTGACATGTTCATCATTGTTTGCACACATTTTTATTGTGAAAATACCCTTCGATTTGAATGACAAATTGCACTAAGAACGTAAGTTACGTTTTCGTAGCCGGGCAGGTAGGGTCGCACTGGCGCCTCAGGTCCTGGGTTCAGTCCTCGGGTGGAGTGGCCTGGATCCTTTCTGTGTAAGATCTGCATCTTCGGCCCGTGTCTGCCTGGGTTTACTCTGGGTACTCCAGTTTCCTGCCACAGTCCAAAGGCATGCTTTAAGCTAACTGATTTTGATAAGTGGCCCTAGCGTGTGGGTGTGTGTGTCCGCGAATGAATTAATGAATGTTTTTCTAACGAGTCCCAACCTTTAATCAGTTCAAACCCTTAATCTTATTGGTCCTCCCACGACTTTATCCTAAGCAGGGAGTTTTTCCTTTCCACTGTCGCCCTTGGCTTTTTAAGATCATATAATATTGTAAAGCTGCTTTGAGACGCTGCTCCGTTGCAAAAAGCGCTACAGAAATAAATTTGACTCTGACTTTATGTACTGCATCTTCTGATGCAAATATTCCCAAATTCCGGCGCACTCCGTGCGTTATGTTTAATTTTGCACAGCATATTTTTACATTTTAAACATATATTACAGTAAATTGCATCTCAGTTTGCGTCTCCTTTCAGTTTGTAGTTCTGGGAAACCTCAGCTAAGCTAAATACAGACGCTCTGCACATCACACAGACACAATCGCCGCCTTACCAAACACACACACACACACACACACGCATACGCATGCCATACTCGCTCTAATCAAGGCCCTTTGTTTCTCTCTTGTCATTATGTATTCTGCTCGCCATCCTGGGCTGAGATTGTTTAATTGCTTATTCAACAGAGCTATTTAGGAGACACACTCCACCAATATAGCCACAGTCACGCAGGAAAGCGGCTCTCCTCTGATTCGCTGCCAGCTACTTCTCCGGTTGGTTATTGGCAATTATCATTGGCGGAGCTTTTGCTTTTCAGCTCTGCTTTGTCATGCTAAGTGAAGTGCCAACCAGATATAACGTGCAAAAAAAAAAGCCATTCGAACTATGACGAAGTAATGAACAAGACGGACACGTTATCACTAGCTATCATTTTTATATGCTACAATAACGAGCATGTATTATGGCCTGACATCGGAAACACCGCGCCATTAGAAGCAGCTCTGTCACTGATTTTTACCGACTCATTTGAAAACTACCCCCTTTTATTTTTCACCTTCATTGTTCAATCTACCAGCTTACTCACCACATTTATCACATTTAAACACTTTGTGGTTCTCAAAATACAGACTGCAGTTCTGGGGTCAGGACCCCCACATGGCCAGCAAACGATCAGGTACTCTTTGGGTGGTGGAACATTCATAGAACCGCAGTGACGCTGATGGTGGTGGTGGTGAGTAAATGTGCGTTGTGGTGGTATGAGTGGATCAGACATAGCAGTGCTGCTGGAGTTTTAAAACACCATTTAGTCACTACTGAAGAAGAGTATGTTTAAGGGCATTTTTAGGGCGAATTTGCCCCCGTCCCAACTTTTTTTGCAGGAAAGGATGTTTATTAACAATTGAAATGAAGGTGACCAGAAAATACAACATGAAATATATATATATATATAATAGTCATTATGCTCTAATAAAAATCCTAATTTTAAAATATGCTGGTTACAAATTACACTTAAGTGCAAGCATTTTGTAGTACAATATAGAACAGACGAATTAAATAATAATGACATTGGCCTCCAAACTCCTATCTGTGGGATGTCCTGGACAAACAAAACTGATCCATGGAGGCCCCATCTCCCAACTGGCAGGCGGTGACGAGCCGGCAGCACGGGGCGCAAGGCTAAACAACCCTAAACAGGATCCATCGTAGGGCACATAATCATACACACACCATCGCGTACTAGGGCCGCTGTATCATAATCATGTGACCTAACGCACGCCTTTTCGGACTGTCCGGAGGAGACTGGGGCACCAGGAGTAAACCCAAGCATGCACGGGGAGGACATTTCCCTCATAAAGTATCTTCTACTGGAGCAGCTCGACGGGTCTGAGCCTTGCTCACAAGAGGGACCTGTACAATATTCGGCAGCTTTTAATGTCATGGCTGATCTGTCTTTTCAACGCACGCATTTAAATTTCAACATGTCTAGCTACACACTGCACACCGAGACACTGAGTGACACCCTCCACTCACTCCACAGCTGTCACTCAGCCCAACACACGCTCATCACACACACACACACACACACACACAAACACACACACACACACACTGCACATCACTGTCAGGGCAGAGCAGACATGCACAGAGAGAGCTGATGAGGTACCCCACAGTGTTGTCTGCTCTCTCCGTCTCTCTTTTGCCTTTAATCTTTTATTCTCTCTGTTCATTTCTCTCTCATCTTCTCCAGCATTAAAGATTGAAACCATTATTGTGAATAACTAAAGTGGTCAATAAACACTTTTTAAAAAAAAATAACATACTTCGTTTCTTCCGACGTGAAAATGTTAATAACTCTAGATGTAGTATAGAGCCCGAACGATTGGAGGAGAGCAAATATAAGGCTGGCTCGAGCTGACAGAGAGGCAACAGTAACCCAAACGGAGGCGTGTAAAAAAAAAAAAAAAAACGTACTTGAATGCACAACACTTCAAACCTTAAAGCAGATGGGCTACAGCGGTAGCAGACCGCTCTGTGGCCTCCACTGCCAACGGATCCCAGTTTAACAGATCACCTTTGGGATGTGGTGGAATGGGAGATTTGCACCAAACGTGTGCAGCTGACAAATCTACAGAAAACGCTGCCATGTCAATATGGACCAACACCTGAGGAATGTGTCCAGCACTTTGCTGAATCAATGCCAACAAGAAATAGAGCCGTCTTAAGGGCAAGATGCAAAAAAAAAGACAAAAAAAAAAACACACACATTAGTGCCAAATAAAGGTCAATTGAAGTAAATGAGGTAACTGAGTGGGTGTATTTGTATCTGACTAGCTAACTAGCTTTTTATTTGTCTTTCTGGACAACGTCCCTGTTCAATGTAGGATCATAAAACATCTATAGAGGACATTTGGTACTCACAATAATATATATATGTATATATAGCACCTTTCTGTGAGATATGAAGGTGTTCTATCTATCTCTCTCAGGGGGGGACAGGTTAATATATATTATTGTGAGAACCAAATTGTAGCTCCTTTCACAACAACGCGAACACAAAGCTCTCTGACACGGGGGTTTATTTCTCTAACCTCCCAGTCACGCCGTGAGAAACGTACATTACGCGCGAATCGTTCACAGCGCTAACATGAAACAATGCAGTGCGCAAAGTGAACACATACCTTGTTGGCTGTTTGTTATGAAAAGAGGTTCTAAAGTCCTTGAAAGTATGCCGAAAGTGTCTTTAACTGTCCGTTCTGCTTTTCCCGTTAGTAAACGAGGTCCTTACCGACAATATCGAAGCAACCGCTAGCCCTTTTACCAGTCCATAGCATACAAAATTCCTCACAAGACCCGTGCATCGGCACATCCAGCAGCGTTTTAAGAGGAAACAATAAAAGCAATTCAAATATCCAGTCACGGCGTATGCCTGTTTGAACCTTTATCATTTTAATACTTAATACTTCAATAATTTAACCTCAAAATGAAAGGTTGACATTAGTATAGATGCGCATAAACACTTCTGAGCACCTGTGTCCTCTGTCGTCATGAGGGCGTTTTGGTGAAAGTAAGGAGTTTAGCTTTCTTTAAAAAATAAAAGAAAAGAAAAGAGCAAATTTGATTTCGGTCAGTAAGATTTGCAGGGGTTTATATTTGGGATCACCTGTAGGTGTATCATTAGTAAGCTACGATTTTTAAAAAATGAAATATCCCCTCATTTTTATGAGCGGTATATCATGTCAATGGAAAGCTCCCACAATAATAGAAAGCCAAATGTGTGTGTGTGTGACTGTGTGTGTGTGTGTGTGTACATGCCAGGGGAGTGGGGAGTGGGGAGGGGGGGACAGATGGCATACGGCGTTTATGCAGAAGGGCAGAGGGATAACGGCCGATTTTGAAGAGGCCCCGCGACGCACCGGCCATACAGACATGGATCCATTTAACCAGATCGATAACTCCCTGTAGAGCAGCGAGTGCACAAGGATATTGCTGCCCTCTGCAGCTCCCTCTCTCCCTGTTTATCTATATGGATGTCTCTCTCTCTCACACACACACATGCACAGTAAATGTGTGTGATATCAGTAATATCAGTTAACATCAAAGAGCAAGTTACAATCAGAGGGAAGCCAAGTTGCAATACCACAGCCATGACAAATAAAAAACCACATCATTGTTTTCACACTCTGGTCGCCACGGTGGCTCGGTGGGGCGGCACCGCTGCCTCACAGCAAGAAGGTCCCGGGTTCAATCCCGGGGTAGAGAAACCCGGGTCCTTTCTGTGTAGACTGTGCAGACTCTGCATGTCTCCCGCCCCCCCGTGTCTGTGTGGGTTTACTCCGGGTACTCCCGTTTCCTCCTACAGTCCAAACACATGCGTTTCCCGCATTAGGGTTGTTCCCGCCGTGCCGTTGCGCCCAGAGTTGCTGGTTGGATTGCGCCATGTGGATGTGGATTAAGCTGGAGACAATGATTGAATGTTTCTACACTTACTGTCCAAATGATCAGCTTCATGTATCACATAGGTGCACTTAAGTTCTACCATTCTCTTGTTTTCACTCCGTAGAAGATGCAGATTCAGTCTCTTCCCACCTGGCCTGACTCACATGGACAAAAATGACACCCCCGTGAGAATGCTGCGTTCCACAGCAACTGAAAACTGGGTCCTCAAACCGACCCGAAGACCGCAGTCCGTCAGGGTCGGAAGCACTTCCTCCAGCACCGTCACACCGAACTTCGGGATGTGTGCTCAGCTCGCTCCTGTTTAAGCCTACGACTCACAACTGTACCGCCCAGAGCTGCTCGAACCACGACATCAAGTCGGCTGGTGACACAACCGTGATGGCACCCATCAGAAATCAGAAAGGTCAGCGAGTACACCTACAGAAAGGAGGCGGACTGGTTTGTGGACCAACAAAACAAGAGACGATGCATCATCAAAGCTACCAGCATTGTCCACGAGCCATTCATGGGCCGTTTATTGACCTGCCTTCACATATAAGGTACCAAGGCATCCAGACAACCACTCATAGACTCGCCAGAAGCTTATTTTACATTTACATTTACATTTTACATTTCCAGCATTTAGCAGACGCTCTTATCCAGAGCGACTTACAGTTAATACAGTCTTACATTTTTAAGCAAT
>JAUZST010042555.1:0-26433 GCA_034779995.1 Parotocinclus haroldoi
CAGTCCTGCCTAAATCCTTTACAGTGGCCGTGGACCTGCCGAGTGTGGATACACGCTGTGCTTTGCCTCCCCCTTGTGGTAGCTATTAGACATGACAGGCAGCTTCCTATAGGCAACTATGAGTCGAAAAGCGTTCATTCGCTCCCGCTTTTTAATGTACATTATTACATTAAGATGTGCAGTATTTATTTAACTAACAGTCCGCATTACATTCCCTCTTTGTCAAGAGTGCAAGAGCTCGTTAAAATACAAATACATTACATGCGGAGTAGGTTTCTATTATGTTTTATGCGTAACATTTGAGTGAGCTATTTTATACATAATTGTGTTATTAATTGTTATGTTGTTTTATTTTATTAACATACATTTATTTTATAGTTTTAACTATTTTATAGTAAGTTTTCGCTCATTCTCTTATTAGTCCAAAGGGCTCACACACTATTTAATTGTAACGTAAAAAGTTTTTAATGAATTGACTGGAGAGACTTTGAGCTGATCTGCCAATTGTAAAACTAACCTTATTAATATAAATGCTACAAATAGCAATATCATTTTTTTTATTATGTCTGCTTGTCCAGTTAGGGAGGCTAGCGCTGATGGATTCCAATTGCCTTGATACCGCATTTCCATGACCACATTTTTGTGACCATTTGAAGACTGTCTGCACCGAGATCGGAAGTGAACTGTTAATGCCATGGCACTTTATGGTTTAGCATGATTGAAACATGTTGCCAGTCAGCTTATTCCAGGTTGGCGTTTTGTCGTGGCAAAGACATTTCTTAATAACAACCTCAATTACCTTCCTAACACCAAACTCCCTGCCACTGATGGACCTGTCTGATTAGTAGATCTTTATTTATCAGGTCAATGTTGCCATTTGTATGAAGAATGGGTAAAAGTAAAGCGGTGTCAAAAATGAGGGAACATTTCATTATGGGATTCTCGTTATCATTTTTGTGAGCCGTCTATATCAGTTCCACTGCAGACTTTCTGCATCACACTGTGTTCTGTTCTGAAATAAACAGCTTAGATGTGTGTAGATAGTTCTTTTTAATGTTTTGTATTGGACTTTTTCCATTCAAACTTGTTGAGGTATTTAACGGGTCCTTTTCTCTTTTTTAATATATGATATTTAAGTGTGGCTGCACATGGCCTGAGGGACAACATGCTTTTCTGGGAAAAAAATATAGAATAATGAAAACCGTTAATCGGTCAAGCTTGTTTTTATTATTCAATGGCATGTGCAGCGCTGTTAATGCAAATATATGACATTTCTTTGGTGGCAAAAAGCTGCAAAAAATGTTAGAAATATGACCACTGTGTACCCTGTAATAGTTTGTAAAACGCTTTTCCTGTCTGTGTGTAGTTGGAGTCGGAGCGAGCGCGAGCCGAGCGGCTGGAACGCGAGTGTCAGGCTCTGTCCAAGCAAGTGCAGGAGAGCATGGAACATAAGCAACAACTGTCATCGAACCTGGCCAAAGAGTGCCAGCTTGCCACTGCTCGTGCCCAGGAAGAGAGTCAGCGTGTGACTCAGCTGTGTGGGCAGCTGGAGCAGGAGCGCAGCGCTGCACAGAGCCTTCAGGGCTCTCTAGAGCAGGAGCGAACCCGCACCCTGCAGATGGAAGCCAGAGCTGAGCGGCAGCTTGCCGAGTTCGACACTGAGCGAGAACAGATGAGGGCCAGGTTGCGCAAGGAGGAGAACCACAGCCGAGAGCTGCAGGAGCTAATCGAGAGCCTCCGGAGAGAGCTGGAGGAGGTGAAGGAACAAGAGAAGGGATTGAGGAAGGAAGCAGAGGAAGAAGACAAGAAAGCGAGGGAGAAGCAAGCCAAAGCAGTGTCGACCTCCACTGCTAGCCAGACTGAGCCCGATGGAAAAGTGGGCAGCCTTGAGAAATCTCATCGGCTCAGACTGAATGGGCACCAGGTGCGGAGAGAGGGCGAGGAGGAGAAGAGCACAGAGGTCGGAGGAGTGGAGAACGGCGGAGGATCGTTGAACTCTCCTGTCCATGCAAATCAATCTCTCTCACCCAGCAGCACAGCTTGCTCCTCGCTCTCATCCTCGCCCTGCAGCTCTCCTGTCCTGGCCAAGAGACTGGCATCACTGGGCTCCTGCAGCCCCACTTACCCCTCATCTTACCAGGCCAGCGTCAACCAGCGCTTCCAGGCTGCCAGGCACAAATTCCAGCAGCAGGTAGAGCAAGGTGCAGGGGCGCCCCTGTCACCCCGGGAACTCTCTCCAACCTCTACACCCGTGCCCCCTCTGTCAGAGAACTCCAGTGCCAAGCAGATGGCCCGTCACACTGTAACCCAGGTGCTTTCACGCTTCACCAGCCAACAGTCACCAAGCAAAGCATCTGCCCCCAACAGCTCACCCTTTGGCACCGACTACCGAGCTCTGGCAGCAGCATCCTCACCAACCAGCAAAGGGCCATGTCCGCTGTCACCTAACATACGCTCACCCATCATTTTAAGGGGGGAGAGGAGTGCCATGCCACCTGTACCCCAGATAAAGCCTGGCTCACCCCGCACCTCTCACTTTCCTGAGCTCTCAGGCAGCTGCGGCATTAGCAGCACACAGGAAGGCGCTAAAGACCTCGACTTACTCTTGTCCAAATCCAGTTAACCACCAACGGCAGCCAACAAAACGAACTTTTGCATTCTGTTCAGGAGCAGACATTTTCCACTTGACTGTCAATCTGTCACAAGGGAAAAAAGGTGCTTTCGCACCGCAATTACTTTTTCATCGTTCTTACAACCATTGGAGAACGTGCCCCCTTTCTCCCTTGTTCGCACCACAGCTGTTCTTAGAACGACGTGTATAGGGACTTTGTGTTTTTTTTAGCTCTTACTTCAGAGTAGCTTCTTTTGTAAGCACATAGGAACCCTGAGTGATGATTGATCCAGATGTAAGTGATGCAAGTGATAGTGATTGGTCCAGCGCCTTGAGAGCAACCGCCATTTTTAAATATACTTGCACATTGGTTGCTGTTTAAGCAATATAACATAAAAGCGAGCGGTTTATAAGGCTAGTGCCATAGATAATATACAAAATAAAGACAAAATAAATAAATGAAGCCCCAACTTTCATACTGAATATGTTTTAAGGCTGATGATACCTTTCACCCAAAATGTAGATCCACAACAAACGAGCTGTTCCTATGCAGCGGCAACACCCTGCCCTAACACAGTATGGTTTCTATTAGAATAATACCTGTAGTTCCTCCCAAAATGGTCCCTAGAACTGTTTAGTTCAGAAACTATCATTATCTACTGAACCTGAGACTTTATTGATTTAATTAGGGGGCTCCAGCCCAGTCTACAAACTAATCAAAACACACACACACATATAATATATATATATATATATATATATATATATATATATATATATGGCAAATGTCTGGCATTAAATGTACTTCTGAGTCACTGGGACGTTCATAGTTTATCAGAACACGCTTCTAGGCTAGTAAACAAGATTAAAAGGACATCTGTTCAATCCCAGTTCTAACATAATTTGACATCTGGCTCCTGCAGGTTTTGGTGTGGAAAACCATGCACTGCCAGGCATAATTGCTTGGAAAAATATAGTAGTTTATGTTGATGCCTCACAGCTCCAGGGTCCCAGGGTTGTGTTCTCCCCATGCCTATCCTTCATCATGCCGGTAGGTGTTTTTTTTTATTCTAAACTGCCTCCGCTTGTGAACAAATGAGGAAGTATGCACTCGCAGTGTCTCTGGACACACTGGATCAGGATAAAGCAGCTATGAAAGACAAGTGCGAATTGTTAAGTGATTAAGAACAAGCGATGTGTCCTGAGATAAGACAATAAGCTGATAGCTGATGCTACCACCCTGCTGCTGGAAAATGGTTAAACATCAAAAGTGATGAGTCGGTGGTGCAATATGCAGTTTGGGAATCGTACAGTAAATGCAAGAATGCCTCAGAAATTGTGCTCAAATCATCGAAACCTCGATCAACGCTCTCATCTACCCTACGAGATTTGTAATCGCCAAAAAAATTGCCATTACACAAGTGGGTGGGTGCTTCTGTTTTGCAGGAGAACTTTTCTGTCTGTGTCACTCCTTCTGCTTTGAGGTGCTCAGCCAAACATCTAAAGGCTTCTGAAGCCTGCTCCCAAGAAAAACATCCAGAAGACGAGCCCACAGTTCCTCTTCTTTGACACTAGACAAGATTCTTTTAAGCATCCCATCATTAGCTCTTGCATATTTTCTCACTTTCCTTATACATAACTGATGTATTTTATTTATCCCTTTGTCTTGAATTGTCATGTTTGCTTTAATACCATGCACATCCTGAATGAGAAAGGGTATGTTTTCAGAACTGAACAGCAATAACTGATTTCTTATTCTCAGGTGAACTACTGTCATAAAAAAAGTACAAGTCTTATTGGAATATTTAATAATTTATTGAATCAAATATATGATTATTGAAGCTATAATGGAAAAAAAAACACTTCTAAACATTTGTTACGGTCATATTAAGTCTTGCTGTCTTCTGGCAGCTCAGGTGAATAGATTACAGTACAGTTTGGTGAATTGCCTGTTCTAGCAGACCTGGTACTAAACCTGGTGGTTAAGAAGTGATTTAAATAAGGTGCCTCCCAAGGAACCCTGTTATAAATCATCTAACAGATTCTTGACGAACTGAATTCATATTTAGTCCACTTTACATCAGTTTATTTTGAGGAAATGGGAAGTACAGTGTTTTTCTCATTGCAGTACATGTAATTAGAATAAGACAAGAAAAGAGTGAAAAGTTTTAGAAATGCTTAGTATTTTGTATGTTTCCACTAGTGCTGTAATGGCAACGTGCGTTCAACCAGTTCAATCTCATGATCCATGATTACACGAAGAGCACATTAATGTAACTGCCTTTCTCTGTCTTCACGTGCCCCCATAAATGCTTGCCAATGAGACATAATGGGTACAACTGTGCTTTAAATAACAAGCTTGTTAAACACTGAATAGAGTGAGTGATATAACACTAAAATGAGCGTTACTCTGCCCTGATGATGAGAAATGAAAAACAAATGAACTTGAAATCATTTGTTATTAATGGCATTCATTTTGTTTATTTCATCTAATTACTGCATTGGCTTTAGTGTTCTAATATGTCCCTTTGGGAGGTCATGTGGCTATAAGTGGCTAAAACATATATACTGCACACAAAAATTAGGGGATATTATAAAGTCATTCCCTTGCCTGCAGTGTGGCTTAATTTCTATTAAAAAATGGCAAATAACCATTATTCCGTGAGGTTGATTTTAATGGGGCACAGCAACATTATACTGGCTTCCTTGCCCCATGGCAACGTCAGGGGCAATTTGCATTTTTCTCCTAGGGTATTAAGCGGCACATTTAATCAGAAGAAAAATCATCACTTTTAAAAATTGTACATTACATCATCTGTGGGGGCTCGGTGGGTAGCACCGCTGCTTCCTAGCAAGAACGTCCCGTGTTCAATCCCAGGGTGGCATGGCCTGGGTCTGCGTGGGTTTGCTCCAGATATTCCGGTTTCCTCACACAGACATGCGTGTTAGGTTAATTGGTGTCTCTAAAATGGCCCTTAGTGCGTAACTGTGTGCGCCCTATGATTGGATTGGCACCTTGTCTAGGGTTGTTCCTGTCCTTGCGCCCAGAGTTGCCGGGTGGATTAAGAGCAAGATGATGATTGAGTGAATGAATGAATGAATGAATAACTGTGCCATATCAGATTTAAATCTAAAGCTCACACTATATATATATATAAATATATAAAAATAACACCTTCTTCGAAATATGCTTGCATTCCACTTCACAGCTTTGAGTCAACCAGTCCCTGTAAAGTCAACCTCCGAGCCAGCTCTGCTATCAGGGCTACAAAACTCAGATATTTGGGCACACTAGGCAATATTTAGTATGGGCAGTATGCATAGCGTTACTTAAAATGTCAGACACCTTAGATTCAGGTATGTTATAACAGGGAGCTCACCAAACTGTTACAGACATCATCAGTAGCCTCTAGTGCCAGCTATGACTAAACGTGCTTCTCTCACCTGGTCTTTTAGATGATCTGTTCGCACACTGGAGGACTTCCTGACCCAGCCTGAGCAATGTGTAGAGATCAAGCCTTTCTTTCCACACGAACCGTCAAAACGTAGTGAAAAGCACAGACTTCATTTCAAAGAAAAAGTCACTTTACAATCACTGGCCACTTTATTAGGTACTTTACCTTGTTTTTATGTACTTCTTGTTTACTATATCAGTTCCAGTTACTATATAGGAGCACTTTGTCGTTCTACTATTGCAGGATGTAGTCCACATGTTAACGTTACCTCATTTTGTCCCCTCTAAGCCTTCAGGACCCCCACAGATTTGGGTGGTGGTGGTGTATTAGTGAGTGTTAGGCTGATACGCCTTGACCAGACTCGGTGCTGCTGGGCACATAAAAGCCCACGAACCAAAATGCCCAGCCACCTGCATCCTGTAGGCAACACCCTTTAGAAGAATTAGAGGGTTATTACCACAAACAGTGAAACAAAAGATAAGCTGCTGTCTGTGACTTTGCGTCTGGGAGTAGAGTAATAATGTGTCTATTAGAGTGCGCAGTAAGTGAATGCAGCGTTTAAGTACTCCAGCAGCACTGCTGTTTTTCATCCGCTCAAATCAACACAGCATGGGTTTGCTGAGAATGATCCACCATGCAAGCAGTACCTCGTCCGTGGTGGTCCTGACCATTGGTGATCAGGGTAACTAACAAAAGATTGGAAACTAACAAAGTATTTAGAGAAACAGATGCACTACAGAACTACTGTAATTGCAGAACTAATAAAAAAAAGTGTTTGTATGTGGTAACAAGAACTGATCACATGGAAAATGAGTATAGAAACAAACCAAGGTGCACCTAATAAAGTAACGCAGAGTGAGGGTTAGTAAGCAATTCTGAGCATAAGTGATATACAGTGCAAAACCAAACTGACTTCCTGCATGCTCTGCATACACAGTGACACTGCTGCTGGGTAAAAGCAACAGGTTGCTCATGTGTAGCTTACACGTTCTTGCTGACTTCGCAGAGTATCGACTTCTGCATGTAATATGTAGTGGAACCTTTCCCTGCAGTCTTAACACGTGTAGCTAAAGAATATAGTAGTCTTAAGCTGCATAACAGGAAAAACTCCTCGGTCATAATAAAAAAAAAGAAAATTTCAGTCTTATTATCTACTAGCTTTAAAAGAAAGACAGCTATGGATTATTGTTGTGTGTGTTTGAACTAATTACCACAGTCTCTGAAACTGCCAAATGGTATACAACTCTAAGTAATGTTCAGCGACTCGGAGCAGCACATGGGCAGTTCACTCTTTGGTGTGTCTATTCTTAGTTTTTTCCTACTCGTATGATACCTCAGAGTTGCCATCTCAGCAATCCTTCACTGTACTCTGAACTTTTGACCAGCTCAAGCCTGGGGTTATACTACTGTAGTGTTTTTCCTTTTGTACTGAACCAGGTCTGTGTCATGAATTTTACTCAACAAGAAATCTTCACCTATTAAAACAGTCCACTGGTTAAAATCAATAAAAACCTTTAGGAGCTTACCCTGCATCTGTGTGTTATTGTTTTTGCCTTTTTTTTTTTTCAAATTCACAATATGAACCGAGAGGCCAGATTAGGATCACAGAACGTAAAGTCCTATGAGGTGAAAAAAAATAATTCTGAACAGTAAAACCGCACAAGAACCAACCGTATGGTTTAGGTGGGTCAAACTGGGAGCTAAGATTATTGTTACCATATTATAACTGGAAACTATACAGCTCCCAAAAATAAGGGGATACTTCAAAATGAAATGCCCCATTATGTCTGCAGTGTGTGTATATATATATATATATATATATATATATAGTCATAGGTTTAACCTCCTTTTACCATTTTGCATCTTAGTAACATGAGTGTGTCACAGTTGGTACAGATGTGCACAACTACAAAATCATGAACGCCCCATTTCACCACATCCCAAATGTGCTGTACTGGATTGTAGTGACCCTGGTGTGGTGGTGGTGGTGCGTTTCGGGTACAATTAGACTGCTCAGAAAAATTTTCGAAAGCGCTGCATCAGGGACAGCAGTGCTGCTGGAGTTTTAAACTTTTAGACACACGTACCATACTGCTCGAACTTATAGATGAATCAGTCGTCCTCTAATCTTTTCTCAGACTGTTTCCAGTCCAGCAGTTACTCTAAAGCGTGTAAAAACCTTAACAGCACAGCTGTCTGATCTATTCATAACATCCTAACCCACCACCACCACCATATCAGTGTTAACGCAATGCTGAGAATGATCCACCACTCAAATAGTATCTGATCTGTGGGGGGTCCTGACCATTAGAGGAAGCGATTAAAGTGGACTAACAACGCATGTAGAGAAACAGATGGATTCAGCCTGTAATTGTAGAACCAAAAGTGCTTCAGTAGGGTTAATGGAACTGAGAGCGGGTGACCAAACAAGGAGGTGTAGCTAATAAAGTGGTCGGTGAGTATGAAAGCTCCATGATGTGCACTCGATTTGTTGTGTGTGCGCGCATAGATATTGCGAAAGGGTTCAAGGAGGAAAAATAGTCAGCTTGGTGCCAATTTTTTATTACCTGTAAGTAGCGTATACTTTTGCTAAAATTAGCACAAGAGCCATGTTACAGGACAGAGAGAGACAGAGAGAGGTGACGTGAGCGTGATATAATACAGTGTGACAATGCTTTTGTGTTCAGGGTGAATTTTACAGTGGCGAAGCACCGAACAGTACCATGACATGACACGAACATGTGACAGCAACACTGATGACGCCCCCTTCTGCTCCAGGACAGCAGAGTGCATAGAACAACTCAGATTCACCGTTTGCATCGTAAGACTCGTTTGACTGTGGACACCCCCCTCCAAGCGCACAGGGTGCCTAAAACAAAGGAGTGCTAACGTGGGATTTAAGGACTACTTAGGAAAATATAACATCTTTACGTATAAATATGTACCTCAGTCTTAATTGGAATTTCTCTGCTATAGGCAAGAGGACGATTAGTAATTTTATTTCCATTCCATTTTGGTACTTTGAATGTCCTATCATTTTTAAAGAGGGAAGGAGGTATTTAAAAAAAAAAAAAGGAATTAAGACAGACCATTTCCAAAACACAGAAACAAGCCTCCACTCACACAAGCTACAGCGCCGAGCTTTGAGACTGAAAGAAGAGATTTGTTCTGAGAACCGGACTGCAGCCAATAACCACTGAGTGAAACAAACATCAGAGCCGGTCATCTTATAGACAATTAAACCCTACTCAAGCATTCCAATCACATCGAGACGACAAACAAAAAAAAAAAACCTATATTGTACACCTTTTGGAAGAATTTTAGACAGATGGGTCAGATGAATTCACGTAAACGTAAAAATGGCAACCGATATACTGATCATTTAGATTTAGACTCCCTCTAAGCTCTTGTCTGACCCTCCTCCAATAACCGAGTCTTTTACCAAACCAGAAATTTAATGGAATCAAATCCTCTCAGTAACAGTGATAAAAGTTCCTTGACTTTTTTTTTCTTTTTTTGTATTGTTAATTTTTTTTCTCAGGGACAGGGTCTCCCTCTGGTTAGCGAACAGCGTGTGGTTAACTTTTTGACCGGTTCTGCACTGAGAGAGGAAGAGAGCTCGAACCAGGCACGTTCTAGGCGTTCTGCATCTCTTTGCCGATCTTGTAGCTGAGGATCTTGTTCCAGTCGATCTTGGTGCGGGTTACGGGGAGCTGCCTGCGCAGAGCTTTGAAGGTCGTGTCCGACATCGTCTGGTAGTTCTCACTAATGGCCGTCTAAGAGTGGCAAAGCAGAAGTAATATTTATCTTAAGGGCTCATGAACTTGTTTGTTGGTCATTTATTCGACAAAAGGAGGCCGCTGAAGGTTTTTACCTGGTAATCATTTTCGGCATTTTCGATGATTTTGACAAACTCCTTGGCGGTCGCCTCTTCATCCTGAAGTTAAGAAAAACAATCTATTGCCATGTAAAGTACTAAATATTCATTACAGTACTAAATACAGCACTGATGCACACATTCTTGGCTGGAAATAAAAGCGTCAAAATATAGATTTTTTTTAAAATATACATTTTATGTGCTCAATGATATGTTAAACTAGCCAGATTTATTGTCAGTGATGCCAAAGGTCACAGGATTGAAAAATGAAACTTAACAATTGGTGTTAACTCAAGACACACTGAGGTTTTATCTTGCAGCTAAGGCTGAACATTGGCCAGGCAAGATGGTGGGCGCCAGACAACTGGGTCATTTAGTTTCTGAGAATGAGTGAGGCACGGTGACGCGTGTGTAGTAAGAATACGTCATATAATCCTAACTCATGATATGGGTTATTTTCAGTATCAATTAATGATACATCAAATGCAGCACCCTTTAGCTTCCATGGGATACAGGAGCAGAGGACCTAGCAGAGTGCCTCAATGTTCCTCAGAGTCAATGAAATCACCATCTGAGCGCACAAGGAAGGGGGAAAAAGAAAATAGTTCCATGCTCATGTACGCCTATTTCACATTGTTTCTTTTAAATCATTGACACTTTTTAAATGCCATACATACTTTCAGAATGCAGTACTTTCCAAAGCTCGGTTCGTTTCCATCTGCATTCATCTGGCATGTCACTGATCTGTGGCCCAACCTGACTTTTTGTCTGTTAAAACTGTCCTTTTCTCTTTCGGCCCAGAAAGGCGCGTATTATATTAAATAAGTAACTACAGAAACGCATGTTTACTTACAGTTACTATGATTGACTCTTCCACCTCCTTATGGCTGACCAGTTGAACATTACCATCCTCGTAATAATGCACCTGCAACAACACGCCTAAATCAATAACGAGGCAACACACCAAATGGTTACAGTGGAATTTATAGATAAGAACCAGATAGGAAATCCCCCTTAGGGAACATGAAGTACAGGATGGTGAAAAGTCATAGGACATAGATTTGTTATTTTATTGGCCATATATAGGCATAGTGTTACCCTACTACCCTTTCTAATCAACCTTCTTCAGAACGTAGAAAAGTCAGCTCGGCATCGCAACGACGCCGCCAGATGCAGCTATTGTTAAAGTGCAAGGGAGGTAACACAGAATTCATGCATACACAATTTCTGCCTGGTTATATTCTATTAAAGAGAGGGGGAAATAATTAGATACTGTCAATTATATTAAGCCAGCCAACAGAAAGCAATATTAATCCAGGAAAAACAGGATGAAAGACTCCTGTAATCAGTCAGTTAAGAAAAATTAGTCAAACTCTTGCGAAACTCGCATTTGGGTCATCAATTACACAATACAAATTTAATTCAATTTCCTTTTTTTTTTTTTACCTGGATTTTCAACACTCCAACCACGTGAGAGGAGGACTGGTTGATCGTAAACTTCCACTCAGACCTGCAGCGGCCATTCCTGAGTAAACACCAGTACACAGGGTTGATAGTCTGTCATGGAGATTAACATTAAAGAATGCACTACACTTCTGTTATCACCACTTACCAGAAGTTTTTAGGCTGAAACTGGTGTCCCTCAATGCAGGCAATAATTGTCTTCTGACCATCCACCGTTTTCCCATATACCTGTGTAAAAACATCATTTTTCAGTACATCTACAGTAAATAAATCATGTTATACTACAGTATATCCAACTCATTTACAAAGGGAATATAGATCTGGCTAGTGCAATCTCT
The DNA here is from genome assembly GCA_034779995.1 of Parotocinclus haroldoi. Classification (NCBI taxonomy): domain Eukaryota; kingdom Metazoa; phylum Chordata; class Actinopteri; order Siluriformes; family Loricariidae; genus Parotocinclus; species Parotocinclus haroldoi. Next base: position 11,746 of record JAUZST010042555.1, read on the forward strand.
ACTGCTGTGTAAAATTTCCTGAAGAATTTGACAATATAGACACAACTTACTCCAAGACAGATTTGAATTCATATAAGGGTAAGCAGTCCTTTGCAATAAAAACAACTGAGTTTTAAAAAAGCCTAACTGCACTCTTGCATCAAAATGATGAAGGAAAAGCTTGGTGACCAGAAAGTATGTGCATGTTTATTTACTATCACATTAGCATCAACAACCATTCGTGATGGGAATTAGCATGATAGCAGCCAGGCACAAAAATACTGGGGCATTTTCTTGGGGGGAAATTCCGAGCGTGTCTTTTAAGTGTGGATGGAACCCAGAGTACCTGGAGTAAATCCATGCAGAAACAGGGTCAGGCAGACTTGCTAACTCCCTTTTAGGCAGCCCTTCACATGGAGCTCAAACTAGGGACCTCTGGGACCATGCTGTGATCACGCACATTGCTTGTGCTACCATGACACCAGGACCCAGGAAGTAAACCCAATTTCATTACTAACTGCTTAAGACTTGTGTGTACTTACTACTTTTTAAACTGCATTAACATCTCTTGACATTTGGCTACAGCAGGTGATGAGAGAATGCAGATTTTATTGCTCTAATGGCAACTTTTTTACATTTTTAAATACACCTGATTTAGAACAATAACACTACATGTCGGATAAGCATTAGGTATGCATACCACTGTGGCCACTACGGTTGCCAAGGAAGAGACTCATCTTACCAAGTGAAAAGGCTGAGCTTTAAAAAAAAGCAAAATACTGACTTTTCAATCAGGAACAGGGAAATGCTTTCAGAGAAAGCAGTCTATCACCTGCTATATCAACAAGTGAAAAAAATAATCCTTTGTAAGCCACTAGGATCAACTGCTCAGTTAAACAATTAAAATACTCTACACAATCTACAGCATGTGGTCAGGTCCAAACTGAATGGCACATTTAGTGAGATTTACTGCAGAGGTTACTTACGTAAATCACAATGATAGACCAACCCTTAATTGAAGTAAATCTACTATTAAATAATACAAATGAATAATATAGAAAACCAGCGGTCAATTATTGTTCAGGGAAATTCCTGTGAACGAAGCTAATCTTCAAAAACCTCACCCACAGCATTCCTTCACGACCTTTCCTTTTTAAAATAATCGAGCGACAGGGCATGTTTACTTATTTCTTTATTATTCATTGGTTTTGGGAATATTAAATGAATATGCAATCACCATTAGAGGCAAATGCATAAAATGTTGCCCAAATCCAAGCAAAAGGAATAAATACTTTGAAATGAACATCCTCTGACAAAAACAACTCTGAAAAGCACTGGGTGATAGGAAGGGGATTCTCTTTTTCATAAGCCAGTTATAGCTAGCTTTTTGTGTTGTTGTTGTTATTTTTAAATTCCTCAGCTTCTCCTGGCTCTCCACATAAATAGAATAGACATATTATAACAAGTTCAGTTACAGCACAATGACACAAATCCTTCTTTGTAGTTCTGGGAATGTGATTTGTGCACTAGAACACCCAGGGCATGAAGCACCAGACAAAAACTTATTTTCAACACTAGGAGATGGGGGTTAAAAATAATAAAAAAAACGCATCCAGACAGGCGTAAAATTATTCGAGCAACACACAGTTGGGTGAGAAACAATAGGGTAGTTCAGCATGTAATTTTCTCTGGACAAGGAGAGCAAAAGATACAGAAATATAATCAAAGGCATCACCTGTAAGAAGAAAATCCCATGTACTATAGGTAACTATCTTGAGAACTGCAATATTAAGACACATGACTCTTGCACCTAACGATCCCCATGAAAGAACTCATCCCATGATGCATGAATGCTATATGCAAGCATGTACCGTGCACACTCCCGTGGGGTAGTGCTCTTTGACGTAGGCACTAAGTACAGTATCACAGGCATCTCTCCAGGAGTGAAGTGCAGTTTCCCCCTGGTAGGGCTGAAGATCACTGGCTTCTTTGCGCAAGTGATCGAAACGGAATGACCTGCGGCTGCGTGGGTCAAAGAAGCGTCCCTGACCCAGATCCCCATGCTCTGTAATGAGAACCTAAAGAGAAGAGGGGAGAAGAAATTATTTATTTGTTCTCCCTAAAGATTAGCATCAGCCATGTAGCAGCCAGACAACACAACCCTTCCTTACAAAAGAGGAAGTGCGTTTAAAAAAATGCAACAAATAAGAAACTGCAACGTCCCGCCATAGCAAAAGTTTTGACACAAAACCTTTTTTTCTTGCTTTGAGGAAGAAGTGTGAATGGACTTGTATTTTTTACTGCAAGAACAAAACACTGTAGTGTCCAGAATGAAGTGAAAAGCACAATATGCTAACACTAGCTTACACTGCCCTGAGCCAAAGAGCTAACAACACTGAGCAAACAAGACAGAGCTGGTAATGAGGGGGAAAAAAAAATCTCATTTCTGAAGTAATTCTGACAACAAAAACAGCACTTATAACCTAAGGTATCTATATATGACTCCCAAGTCACAAAGGAAACTAGTTAGGAACTTTAAGTTGTGAAAAAAACAGCAGCTTGCACAGCAGGTCCACAGTAAATAACAGATAAGGAAGTTTAGAAGGAGGAAATGTCTGTGCGAATGCCACCACTGTGACTTCCCAAGGCAAGTGGCCCGTTTCTGCAGTTTGAATGAAAATGTTAATGAAATACATTTATGCATCCTTTTTTTATATATTGCCAGACATTCTTCATAAACATTGCACAGTCACCTACGGAACTTTAAATATATCAGTAACCCTTACCGACTCATCCGAATTTTCCAGTTTTACAGGGGTGAACTGATCCATGTTATACTGGGCAAAGGCACTGAAAGAATCAAAGTAGCATAGAAAGAAATTAATGTTTCTACCACGTCTATAACAAGGGTTGTATTTTAAAGCAAGTCGTATGCCATAATTCAGAAATAGCTTCTCAGGTTAAATGTTTCTTAACATCAGAACTTACTGAGCTGCCCCCTCCCTGAGGAGGTTGTCATTGTTGAGGAGAAGCCGCACATCTATAAAAGTTTAAAAAAAAAAAAAAAAAACAACAAGTCAAGTCTCTAATGCAGAATAGAGAATTGTTAAAATACATTTTAGATTCAACGTCAATAGTTGCAACACAAATAAATAAAGAAAAATTAGCATGACTGCTCTTGTGAGCCTTTATAATTAAGTTTGTGCAGACATTGAATCTTTGTGAGCTATAACTGTCATGTCGCCCACCCCTAGAATTGCAAATATTTATTACAAGACAAGAAATATAAGAATTGCATTATAATTTTAAAGTTAAAAATGAGAAACTTACCATTGAAGACTTCATTGAACTCGCCAGGCGGAGCATGAGTTACAAAGTTAGCTGCTATGCGGACCTGTTAGAAAATAAGATTTGGTTAGAAAAAGGAGTGACAAGAGACCAACTACTATATTGCATTTTTTTTTTACCAATAATAATTAAGCACTTACAACTGTATTAACCAGAGAACATTTTCAATAAGAACTCCCTAAAGTGGGTTTGGTTCCAAATAAAAGGCCGTAAAATTGGCTGGTGTTTCTCTGAAACAAAAGCAGTAGGGTCCTGTTCTTCCACAACAATACAATGAATCGCCAAGTTCTCTTGAGTGTGGAGGCGATGTTTGTACATGTGATGGAATGCACGTGGGTGTATGCCTCTCCTAAATCAATGGGCTAAAATTTTAAATACATGTCTTTGGAAAACAGCTGACAGTATACAAATTACGCATTTACTGCGGCACAACAATACTTTTAGCAAAGCAGAAAGTAAAGGTATTATTTAGAAGTGTTTTTACTAAAGATAAAAAGGTATGCATGTCTTTACCATGTAAGCACAAGTCAGGAAAAGGTCAATTTAAATCTTAAATCAAAATTAACAGAAATTGTATCAAGAGGTGATAGTGGGATAAATCATGGCAAGTGACAGACCAAATACTGCCATACTGAGAGAATCGGCATTGGGCGATTGCTGCACTCACAAGGCCGATATTCCAAAATGTTGGAGAAAAATCAGAGGAACTTTGTTTCCTGCAATACAATTTGCAGTTTAAACCAGAACTACTGCGTGACAAAAAACAAAGAGATACTAAAAGAACAATCCGTGAGGGTGGGGCCTATGTTTATATATGTTTTACCCCAGAAACTTGAAGACGCTGGTATCTGATAATAAATGTTGAGTATAAAGGGGGGAAAAAAAAAAGAAAAAAAAAAAAAAATCATTGCATTTTTTTTTACATTATATAAGGGCCATCGGTATACCTGCTCTCGACAGATAATCAGTGCCATACCTGTCGGCCATTGTATTATGCCATCAGTGATGGGTTTGCAACCAAAACACTATTGCAAACGTACAGTGCTAGGCATAAAGAATAATTAGCTACTACCACCACCACCACCAAGTTACTGGGTGACAGTAAACATGAGAACACACAGGAACCTAATGCACGGTAGCCATGAACAATATGGTAATACTGCAACAATACTTACAACACCGACTGACAGTCTCCACAGTAATAAAATATTAGAGAGGTCAGCTCAAAGGAATACAAGTTACCTTAATCCATAAACTTAACTAAACTAATCCACACTGAAGCAAGGAAACCGTTTTCTCCTGATCAGGGATGTCTTGCAACATTAATACATTTATAACAAGTTGTACAATATTTAATACCATTTATTAATATAATTTGATCAACGTTTTAGCCTACATGAAACTGAAAAGGCAAAAGTTCCTGCACAGGATTTTATTTTCTGACGCACATAAGCACAGAGAAACTGGCAAATTTCATGCTTGCTTAATTTCCTTAAACAAAGACGTTTGAATCTAAGGTAATCATTCATTAACTGTTCCATGTATGAGCAGTATTTTCACAGGTAACATTTCTCCACGGTGCCCTGCTATGCCTAAATAAACAAAATAATTGAACAATTCAGTTCTTCGTCGACTTGCCGGGAAGCTCGATTTCCACATTCACCAGCCCCCATAGCCTATATTAACCCATAGTTGTTTGCTCAACCGGACCAGCCACTTTTGCCATCCCTAACAAAATGACTATAAAAGAATACATAGGCCTATGGAAAACAGTAGTCCAACACCTGCTTTTTTGTCAGTGGTACTACTGATTTCTGACTAACTATGAAGTGAAAACCAGAAAGGTACAATATCACTTCCCTTCTCCACCTTGCATATAGACAACCATATAACCTTCTGTATTAGGCTTTTGAACGTCCCAAAATACATCATGTGTACAATAGCTTATAAAAGGATGGTTAATATTACGACATGTTTAGTAAATAATGGTCAGGTACTGCTTAGCTTAACTGCATTTCCAGTGATGTAATAATAGCTGTGCTCCTTTTAATTACTGTTTAGAATTCGAATTGAAATGGTCTTCTGCACAAACACTGCTAAATGAGTTTATTCCGCATATGCACTGCAACAGAATTCAATTCGTCAGACATCTGTTAAAGCATGCTGACATTCTCTTTGAACATACTACATAATTAAAACGTTGGCTACCTACCCAGTTGTTTGTTTGCAGAGCTAAATAAAACAGTACAAATGTTCTAATAAACACTGCATTCTTCAGCTTTTTAAAGTGTTCTTCCGGCAATCAGGATGCTGGTTCCATGACATAGAAGAGGCTAAACAAGTAAGAGGAATGTGTTACACTGCCAAGGAAACTATAACGCGTTTGCTTGGAACCTTGTTTCAGATCAAAATGATTAATCGGGATGCAATAACAATTTGTAAACAATAAACTAATAGTACATACAAGCGTTAATCTGCATTAGCCATGCTTTGCATAAATCTTAGTCATCTCTGGAGCACAGACAAGAGACTGCAATGCATTTTATTGCTCTATAAACAATATTTAATATTAAAAATGGCTAGCTGTGTGACATGGTGCACTGCAATTGATAACTTCATATCTGATCAATGCATCTTAAAATCATGCAAAGAGTGTTTTATCAGTAAACTATAACATGTTCCACACGGATTATGCAGATTGCTCTTTTTTCTAAAGATTTTTCCACCGATAGTAACACAAAAGCTGTTTCTTCTTGGAGAACTGCTAAGAGTCAGCATGCAAGTCACACTTTCTGTTTAAGAGTAGGTTATTAACTGCCTTTGGTTAGTCACAATCTGATCAGCGGGTGTTAAAAATGCACTCACCAGTGCCGTTGCTGATTAAAAAAAAAAAAAAAAAAAAACAGGAAGGTTAACATGCAACAATGGTTAAGCATTTAAGCACTGCTTTGCTTATTACCATATTTAGAATAGACCTATGTTTGCGGTCTGTGTTTCAATATTGAAAATTGCATTTCATATGAAACTATGATGATGCTATGCACAGGTAGTTAAGGTGAATAATATGGATAGGTAGCTCATTTACTGCCCTTGTTTACCCAGTATGTGATTAACTCGTGTTTAAAAATTATATCTGTCCAATAGCTTCTTGTCAAGTGGAAAAATCAGGAACATTATGATTGCTTAATATGCAACACTGGCTATAGATTTTAATTATTTACCACTGAGATATAAATGTGCTTGCTTTTTTGGGAACAGTCAGTGAAAGTGCTTTACTGACAAATGTTTTTTATATAAAATTCAACAACGAAATACTTGTACAGGCAAGTGTAATTTGTTTACTGCTCTTATCTCAGTAACGTATTTCAGCTAAAAATGTCAGATCAGGACACAGGAACATTTCTTAAGGATAACAACCAGATTAAAGAGTTGCTCTGCCTGTTTACATAAAATCAAAGAATTTTTGGACCATAGACAAGAAACTGCAATACGTTTTACAGATGTAATTAAAAACTCGAAGTAAATCGTTTGAATAGGCTACTTGATTACTTAGTATGTAATTACCTTGTGTTTAAAGTCATGTTTGTAAAAGGATTCTGGGTCTGATAAGTTAATTGTGTTATTGTTATGATTGCGTTTTAACCAGGTACAGTTCTAGGAGCTAAATTAAGAGGAACTATTGGTGAAGTAACTTCACTGCTGGTTAATCGGTCAGTGTTTACATACTACCTAAAAACAAGTACTGAACAAACCTAAAATTAACTTGCTTGAGAACCAGAAATAAAAGGTGCTGGTTCTGCTTAGATACAATGTGAATGCTGTTAAATGCAACACATGAAAATAAAACCAAAACTGTATTTACTAAGAACTTTTTTGGATGGATTCAAGACACTTTCGGACAAGTTAAGGTTCTGTTTGTAAACAAATTTACGATTTTAAGGATCTGATTTTTTAAGGGAAGCAAAGGTAGAAGTCAGTGTGCAGCATACTTCAAAAGTCTTAGGTCACCATTCAAACACTTCTAGCATTGTTTTGCCAATGGTTTAAGGTCCACAGGCTACAGACTTAATGTATCTTTATTATCAAAAAAATTGTATAAAGAATAAATACACTTCCCCTTACAAGTGAGCAATATCTTAATCAGAATGCCAAGTTGACCCTTCTGCAGTCCAAAGAAACTTGATCAGGAATGCTCTTTTTGGAAAGTGAACAGAATGAAAAAGCTACAGTATATTAAAGATGACAAAGACTGGAATAACGATTGGTAGAAGAGAGCATTAAGGACTGGCAAGTCAGCAATATGTTATAATGTACCGTAATACCTTTACTAAAATACTGCTCACAAAAAACTGGGAATTAAATATTCCATGATGAATTATCCCCTCGTTTTTGTGAGCAGTGCAAATAAAATATCCCAAGACTTTTATACAGTAAATGTAAATGCAGAGATGGTCAGCTGTGCAACACATTGCAGTACAGGAAAGTGTCTGATCGATCTGTTTTAAAACCACACTTGTAAACGGACTGTTTTATCAACACAGTAAAGCATTGTTTTGTTCGTTATCGAGGTTTGTGACTATTCGAAAGAAACTCTTAGCAGAACCCAGCAACACCGTTTAGTTATCGGGTTTGTTTCACTTTTGAAACAGAAGAAACCTTGCAGTGCTTTGTGTTTTGTTGTCATTTCGTTAAACTCCGAACGTCGGGGCTGTTAAGCAGAACTAAGCGAGTACTGTTTTTTTAGGGCTTCTAGCTCGGTAAATTCAGGTCGTAATCATATTCGGCTTGCTCCACTCTGTGTGTATTTCAGTCACACACGGTGGTTGAAATAAAACACTAAAGGTAGAGTGACTATTTATGGCAGCTAGCGGCTCGACGCTACTTCCTGCAGTTATAGCTACACTAATCATTTTGACAAGCTAACGCCCGAGCTAACGCGTTCATGTTTCAATTAAAGCAGTCATTCCACATTGATCACTTCGTCGCCGCGAGCACTTTAACGAGCTACATGGAATTGTACATCACCTCAAATATTTGACCGATACGAATCCGGATCTAAAGAAAGCCCGATAAGTGCTTGGTTAGCAAAACACGGACTGTTTACTACAGACTGGGCTTTTCCTGAACGGCTTCCTGTCTCGGCTAAGCAAGCTAACTACAAAGCGAACCGGCTAAACGCGCCTTATTGCTTCTCTATTTCAAAACCAAACGAACGTGACTCGTTGGATATTCTTCTCATGTCTGCAGCGTCGACATTTGCAGTTCAACAGAAGACGTTAAAAGACAAATTAAAGGCGTTTACCTTCTCCTCGTCGGAGAGCGGTTCCTCAAAGTCGCTCATCTTAGCTCCAGCAGACCAGCCTCAAATCGCAATGCATGATGGGAAGCCGCTTGTCACGGCCATTACCATAATAGGTCAGGAGATTCTGATTGGTCCATCACTGAGCGCGAGAGGCAACGCTTCTCGTTATCGTAAGCCTGAGGTACTTCTCTCTGTTCATCCACGGGATGTATAAGTGCCCCCCAGTGTTTTAGAGAATAAACAGTTTACATTGAAAATAAGTTGTTTAAATGGCCATGTGCATATTTAATAGGAAATTCGATTTCATAATTTGTTTCAAGTGCTCCAACAAGGGCGTTTCTGTACTACTTGTGGTACATCCATACTTTGGAGGGGCATAGCTGTAGCCATCAGGCCTACTTTAAAGGGGCACACTAACATTTCTGCAATAAACAGTCAAGTTTATTCTGGATTGCTGAGCAGAAATACAGGACAGGCCATGTAAATTCAGTACAGGCACCAGAATTCCCATTATACTCCAGCAGTCTTATAAAAGCCTGAGCAGGTCACACTTTCAATCGCAGCTAGTTTCTTTCTTTCTTTTTTTTTTTTGAATGAAATAATGGACATGTTCAAATAAATTAATTGTTTGCATGTCTACAAACCTATGTCTATGTAATGCAGCTTAAATACTGTATGTTTTGACTAGCCACATGTTTTGACTAGTACCAAACGTACATATTAGAAAGCTTTAGCAAACTCACCAGTAAAATAAAATGAATAGATTTAATTAAAAAATAAAATAAAACTAGTTTGTACTAATGTAGTATCTGTAGTAAATTGATGTCAAATGTCCTACAGTTCTGCTTAGCAATACAGAGTAGAATTTACCCTTTACCCCAGTGGTTTTAGTGTGACACAGAAGCATTTTATTGGGGCGACTTCCTCTTAGACACCAGGGGTCACTGAGCTCTCAGACTTAATCTAAGTGTAAATGTGAATTTTAACCCAAAATTTATTCTAATCAGGGTAGCCTAGTCCATGGCCTATTCCCAGGAAACACAAAGCAAAGACAAAAGCTTGCCCAGGCCAGGGCTGGGTAGGGATTGTTGATGCAGAACTGAGGCATGATCCCTCACCAGGCTTCTAATTTCTCAGACACACCTAATAGTGTCAGCATATGACTATATGGTCGTGTGCTAGCATATTAAAGAGCTGTGCCTCCAAAGCAGAAAGCAGAAGTGCATCTCAGCTATAACTGATGTAAAATATTTATTTAAATAATGACTTCAGTAAAAGTTATATAGTCATGCAACCTGCCTTACTCCCACCTAGCCTGGTGAAGGTCACAGTGGAAGGTCTAGAATAGTCTAGGGCCCTTGCATCTTACGCCTTGAAATTCTTCCAGGTTCCCTGAAATGTGTATGATATTATGTATTTTAGAGGAAGAAATATGCAAATCCCTTCTAATAATTTTTAAGAAACTTTGTTTTTAAACATTGCAATAACATCTTTGCTCCTCAGCCTTTCTTGGATACTTATTTTGTACCAAATCAGAATTATAATCAACTCATTATTTAGTATTGTTTTCATTGCTACCCCCCACATTGCCCCGGTCCTAACTTTTTGAAATGTGCAATGGGAAATTACGTTGACCAGACAAAACATGAAATATAAACAGTGTAATACTGTTTGCAATTAAATAAAAATCAAACGGTAAGGAACACTGCAGTTTATACATTTTAAATTGAAATGGACTTTCTCTAATTCGGAGTTGTAAATAAACATATGCAAAGTATATACCTATATGAAATAATACATGATTGTATATATTTTATTTCATTATTTCAGTTAGTTTCTGTCTGTAAATTTGTGCAATAAATTCGTTATTTATTTATTTACCAGCAGTGCAGGTAATTCGATCAGACATATCAACCTTGCTGATATGTAGCAATACTGTTATTCAGTATACTTTTTCGCTGATAAATTGTTGTAGAATAGATTTTATAAACGATTGTGCTTGAGTGAACTAACAGAACTTAATTTTAGACATTTATTGGACTAATATACATGTTCCTGCAAATGAAGATTCAATAATCATGTGATGCGTGATATTAAAATCTGTACAGTGCATATGGTTCACGGAAGTCTGTTCAACAGTTGTTGCCTGAAATAAATCAATCTGTTGTTTACCATTATAACACAACACAGTATATAGCAAGACCAGGGAGACAGGGACAAACATATGTGTAAGTGTCGATGGTTTATTTACAAGCGACAATGTGCTGGGTGAGCACCGAGACAAACACTAAGACAGGGCTAACAAATGAGGCCACTGCAATTTAAATACATTGCTAACAAACAATGGGGCTAGTACAGTTAGTACAGGGTCGGCAGGTTAAAGGTTAACCCTTACAAGGACAACATGCCTACATTTAACTTATGCCGACACAAGACAAATGAACTAATATTACCTAATCTAGAGCAAGCTATGCCAAACATTCAGTGCTAGCACAGACAGGTAGTGTTAGCACAAACAAACAGTGTTAGTACAGATTATACTACTACAAACATAAAGTGTGAATTCCATCAGCAACAATGCTGAAACTGCCCACAGGGAGAAGATCCAGCACCTGGCAGCATGGTGTTCCTACATTAACCTCTCCCTCAACAATGGGAAGACCAAAGAGCTCCCTGTGGATTACAGGAAAACCAAACACAAACACACACCTGTACAGATCAATGGAGCTAAGGTAGATGGACCTCTGGTTTCAAGTCCACATCTCTGAGGACTTTTCTCTCTGAAGCTGTGAGGTAGCCAGTAGAAGAATATTGTCTTATGCTGAGATTGGAACAGGCAAAGGGAACCTCACAGATTACTTAATTGTTTCTTGGAGTATGTGATTTGAGTACTGCCATCTCACACTGTAGTTATGCATCCAGTTATGAATTCCAATGTGGTTAATTCTAACACAAATCCAGCAAAGGCAATCAAACAATGGAGTGACTAGTGAAGTGGGAAGTTCAATTAGTTCTAAGTACCTAATGTGATTTAGAAGAAGCCCAGTACAATAAGGTGACGTGGGATTGGTCCAAGAGAGATTTGCAAGTTGTATCAGGAACACATTTTAGCTGTGATTCAGCAATATATCATGAACTGCTGTCACTTCTGAGACATAGTGAGACATGAACAACAACTGTATATAATGGTGTGAAAGAGCGATGGTGGCTTTCATGATGAAAGCCATGTTCTGTTACTATGAGACATTTCGCTGGGTGGAATCTGCTGATCCCAAAGCAGTCTCTCCTCCCTGAGACACAGCAAATCCTCTTTCTTTGCAATGACCTGATTGGAAGACAACACTAGGGCTTGATCCCAGGCCGCTGTGGAGGTGGACTAGCATATTAGACCACTATTTAATTATCATTTCATTATGAGATTATTAAACCTTTTTAAATGTGCTGTCTGGTCATTTGTTACTAACTGCATTTTATTTTTCTTTCTTTCCTTCTTACTTACTTAATTAGCAAATACAGTGTACTTGAGGTGTTTAACAATGGCTCATGTTATGGAACTTTGAACATACAATTTTTGTATATGATTTATTATAGTCATTGTCATTTTATGTTTATTCTGAATATCTATCAGATATAATAATACAATAGGTGGATAAACTGACATCAAGTCACAATCCTGGGAATACGGTTATAAGATATATTGCTATTTCATACTGCTTAATGTAAATATGATGTAAATATACATTTTTTTTACAATTTGCATTTTATAAATGTAAATTTAAAACTGTAGACGTTAGATTTTGCTGACAGCTTGCGTACCCAGGACTAAGCACCAGACCCACAGCAGAGGTCTCCCTAACTCTGTTTAAAGTTTTTTTTATGTCTGCCGTGCCGTTCCAGCACAAAAGTATAGAAATATTTAAATACTAGATGACCAGTTTCAGATATAATTAGTTAGAGAACAATGATTAAGGGCTAAATTTCTATCTATCTAACATTTTAATATATTAATACTCAAGTGCAAAAACAAGTACTAGAAACATTAAGATAAAAAGTTCCCATTCATGGGATAGGAGAGGGACAACATGGTAAACAGAGTGACGTTTTGTTTAATAAAATATTTTCTTAATAGATAAACAGAGCATATGATGAGAAAAGACAAAAAAAATAAAGAGGGACCTCTTTATTATTAGTCTTACAATCATACATGAGTCACATCGAGAAGTGAAAAAAGACAAGCTATAAATAGAGAGGAAAAGAGAGGAGACAATGAAAAAGGAAAAGAGATAAGAAATAGCTGGAGTTAAAGAGATGAGAAAACATTTTAAGAGACCATGGAATCTGTGGACCTTACTGTGTCACTTAATAGCAATCAAGAGGTCATAAGATAAAAAAGAGACAAAAATGGAAATCGGAATATGAAAAAAAATAAGGAAAAGAAACCTGAATGAATTTCAAAGTGTTCTGATTAAAATACAATGACCGAATATGATCAAACTGATATTGAGAAGATACTGAGTAAAGTAAGTATACACCAGATTGGGAAGCTACTTCTGGCTGGAGCTAGATCTCAGCTGCGGCAATGCGATTTTTATGGCCTGGAACTGATTTTCCAGAAGAAGCGAGATAGTGAGAGATGTACAGGGAGAAGAGAGAGCACCTTGCCTCCTTTGTTCTCTCTCCCTGAATTGTGTAACATTTCTTTGGAAGTGTCTATTCATTTTTCAGCAGCAACCTAAGAAGCCTCCATGACTGATCCATTGCAAACTATTTCTTTGTGAGTTGTTTTATACTTGCCAAGCCAAGTATTCCGATTGGGGGCCCTCTGGATGTCAGCAGGTGATAGTTAAGGAGAATGTGATGTCTCTAGGTGTTTGGAGAGACATGACCAAAGAGGGTGATTCCCGAGCACAGAACATTGCTAGGAGATGTGGTCTGCAGTGGTTCTACAGAGTAACACCATCAATCAGAGTAAATGGACATGCTCCAGCCTGAAATGAGACTCCAGCATGACATCAGCCAGGCTCCAGTTTGGAGGCAACATATATTGAAATCAGACAATCCATACTAAAGCAAGACCGAGTCTTGGCGGAAATAAAATTGATTCCAGACTGTTTGCAGACATCTGCACTACCAGACCATATTACCAAACACAGGACTGCTGAATTATATCTTCCATATCTGTTTTTTCCCTTTTTCACCACTGTCTTTCCAGATGTCATGTTAAGTTATGAGCAATCATATGCAAACATCAACCTGTCTGCAGAAACAAAGCTATACACCAAAATCACACTGGCGTTTCCTCTTATGTCTTTCTTTCTCTGTTCCAAATGCAGTTGTTTATATAGTACTAAATGAACATGCACATCATGTGATAGCTCTCATATTAGTTTTAGGTCAGATTTCACTGGCCATAGTAAATGAAGAAAACTAAAGTGAGATGCACATCTTTTGACAATGACTAGGAAAGGGGTTATTTGAATTGTACAATATATTAGTCACTGCTAACAAATATTTAAAAAAGTACTTTCTAAATGTACGGTTTCAAGGGTTCCGGATAAATTTAACCACAAACATCATGGATGGATATTGAATTAAACCTAGCAGAAGGGTGTTAGAAGAGTGGCCTTTAAAAAAAAAAATTAAATTACAATTAGATTTTTCAGATTCATAAAAAATGTGACAAAGTGGTTTTGGAACCATTTTGCCATAATAACACAGCTAAAAAGAACTAACTGTGACAAAGGTAGACAGCAGTCAGTTTGATGTTTTGCTATTATGGCATGTCAATATGAATATTTATAAGTCCTTGTATTTCCAATAAAAGTTTAATTTTTAGAGATGATCCCATGCCTAGACCATTCAAAATATTTTCTTGGGCAGCAATTTTTGTAATGGTGTAAAGCTAAATATTTAGTTATTGCCATTATGAAGGTTTAAGCAATTCTGTGTGATGCACAAAGACAGTGAGAGAGAGAGAGAGAGAGAGAGAGAGAGAGAGAGAGAGAGAGAGACAGAGAGAGAGAGAGCGAGAGAGAGAGAGAGAGAGAGAGAGAGAGAGA